>JADRCD010177176.1:0-77016 GCA_019843815.1 Montemys delectorum
TTTTTTTGTTTCCTCTTTAAGGGCTTGTACCTCTTTATCTGTTTTCTCCTGTATTTCTTTAAGGGAGTTATTCATGTCCTTCTTAAGTTCCTCTATCAGCATTGTGAGATGTGTCTTTAGATCCAAATCTTGCTTTTCTGGTGTTTTGGGATATCCAGGGCTTGCTGAGGTGGGAGTACTAGGTTCTGGTGAAGCCAAGCAGTCTTGGTTTCTGTTGGTAGGATTCTTGCGTTTGCCTTTTGCCATCTCTTGATCTCTGGTGTTAGAAGTTCTTGGTGTCTTAGAGCTTGACCTTTCCTTGCTGCCCTGCAACTCCCCTTCCACTCCTGAGGTCTTTGCCTCCCAGCTGGTCTGGCCTGAGTCCTTGGGCTGAAGTCCACCTTGGAGGGAAGCTCTCCCCTAGCAGGGAGGGGGCAGAGAAGGTCTCTGATCCAGCTTTGTCACTCGGAAGCTGAGAGGCTCCTG
Source organism: Montemys delectorum (assembly GCA_019843815.1). Taxonomy (NCBI): domain Eukaryota; kingdom Metazoa; phylum Chordata; class Mammalia; order Rodentia; family Muridae; genus Montemys; species Montemys delectorum. The sequence goes on from JADRCD010177176.1 coordinate 466, forward strand.
TCCCTGCAGTCCTGAGACTCCCCCGTACTTCCTGAGGCCTATGCCTCCTGGCTGGTCCTGCCTGATTCCTGGGGCTGAAGCCTGCCCTGAGTAGGACTGTATTTTCAACAAATGGTGCTGGCACAACTGCAGGTCAACATATAGAAGAATGCAAATTGATCTATTCTTCTGTCTCTGTACAAAGCTCAAGTCTGCCTGTCCCTCTGGGCTGGTGTCCTGAGCGGACCTTGGGCACAAGCTCTGCAGCCACTACCACAACACCCAGAGGAAGCTCCATTCCCAGGCACTCTGACGCTCTTAGGATCAGAGGTGAGGAGGACCCAACATCTGTTCCAACACCTGGAGTAACTGGGACCAGCAGGACCAAGCACACAGGAACTCTACCAGCAGAGTGGCTTTGGTTCCTTCCAGTATCTCTGGGCTGGTGTTTTGAGCAGACCTTGGGCCCAGGCTTCACAGCCAGTCCCACAACACCCAGAAGAATCTGCTGCACTCCCAGGTGCTCTAACAAGCCCAAGGTCCGAAGTCATTGTTTTTTAATAGCTAAGCAGTACTCCATTGTGTAAATGTATCACAATTTCTGTATCCATTCCTCTGTTGAGGGACATCTGGTTCTTTCTAGCTTCTGGCTATTATAAATAAGGCTGCTATGAACATAGTGGAGCATGTGTCCTTGTTATATCTTGTAGCATCTTTTGAGTATATGCCCAGGAGTAGTATAGCTGGATCCTCAAGTATTACTATGTCCAATTTTCTGAGGATCTGCCAGGCTGATTTCCAGAGTGGTTATACCAGCTTGCAATCCCACCAACAATGGAGGAGTGTTCCTCCTTCTCCACATCCTCCCCAGCATCTGAGTTTTTGATCTTAGCCATTCTGACTGGTGTGAGGTGGAATCTTAGGGTTGTTTTGATTTGCATTTCCCTGATGACTAAGGATGTTGAACATTTCTTTAGATGTTTCTCGGCCATTCAATATTCTTCAATAGAGAATTCTTTGTTTAGATCTGTACCCAATTTTTAAAATAGGGTTATTTGATTCCCTGGAGTCTAACTTCTTGAGTTCTTTGTATATATTGGATATTAGCCCTCTATCAGATGTAGGATTGGTAAAGACTTTTTCCAAATTTGTTGGTTGCCATTTTGTCCTATTGACAGTGTCCTTTGCCTTACAGAAGCTTTGTAATTTTATGAGGTCCCATTGTCTATTGTTGATCTTAGAGCATAAGCCATTAGTGTGGTGTTCAGGAAAATTTCCCCTGTGCCCATGTGTTTGAAGCTCTTCCCCACTTTCTCTTCTATTAGTTTCAGTGTATCTGGTTTTATGTGGAGGTACTTGACCCACTTGGACTTGAGCTTTCTACAAGGAGGTAAGAATGGATCAATGTGCATTATTGTACATGCTGAACATCAGTTGAACCAGCACCATTTGTTGAAAATGCTGTCTTTTTTTCCCACTGGATCGTTTTAGTTCCTTTGTCAAAGATCAAGTGACTATAGGTGTGTGGGTTCGTTTCTGGGTCTTCAATTCTGTTCCATTGATCTACCTGCCTGTCTCTGTATCAATACCATTCAGTTTTTATCAGAATTGCTCTGTAATACAGGTTAAGGTCAGGGATGTTGATTCCTCCAGAAGTTTTTTTATTGTTGAGAATAGTTTTTGCTATCCTGGGTTTTTTGTTATTCCAAATTGCTCTTTCTAACTCTATGAAGAATTGATTTGGAATTTTGATGGGGATTGCATTGGAATCTGTAGATTGCTTTCAGCAAGATGACCATTTTTACTATATTAATCCTGCCAATCCATGAGCATGGGAGATCTTTAATCTTCTGAGATATTCTTCAATTTCTTTCTTCAGAGACTTGAAGTTCTTGTCATACAGATCTTCCCTTCCTTAGTTAGAGTCACACCAAGTATTTTATGTTATTTTTGACTATTGTGAAGGGTGTCATTTCCCTAATTTCTTTTTCAGGGTGTTTATCCTTTGAGTAGAGGAAGGCTACTGGTTTGTTTGAGTTAATTTTATATCCAGCCACTTTGCTGAAGTTGTTTATCAGGTTTAGGAGTTCTCTGGTGGAATTTTTGGGGCCATTTAATTATACTATCATTATCATCTTCAAATAGTGATATTTTGATTCTTTCTTTCCAATTTATATCCCTTTGTTGTCTGATTGCTCTGGTTAGGACTTCAAGTATAATATTGAATAGGTAGGGAGAGAGTGGGCAGCCTTGTCTCGTCCCTGATTTTAGTGGGACTGCTTCAAGTTTCTCTCATTTAATTTGATGTTGGCTACTGGTTTGCTGTATATTGCTTTTACTATGTTTAGGTATAGGCCTTGAATTCCTGATCTTTCCAAAATTTTTACCATGAAAGGGTCTTGAATTTTGTCAAATGCTTTCTCAGCATCTAATGAGATGATGTGTTTTCTTTTTGAGTTTGATTATATAGTGAATTTCGTTGATGGCTTTCCATATATTAAAACATCCTTGCAGCCCTGGGATGAAGTCTACTTGATCATGATGGATGATTGTTTTGATGTGTTCTTGGATTTGGTTTGTGAGAATTTATTGAGTATTTTTGCATCGATATTCATAAGGGAAATTGGTGTGAAGTTCTCTTTCTTTGTTGGGTCTTTGTGTGGTTTAGGTATCAGCATAAGTGTGGCTTCATAGAATGAACTTGGTAGTGTTCCTTCTGTTTCTATTTTGTAGAAGAGTTTGAAGAGTATTGGCATTAGGTGTTCTTTGAAGGCCTGATAGATCTGGCTATTTTTTGATTGGGAGACTTTTAATGACTGCTTTTATTTCTTTAGGGCTTATGGGACTGTTTAGATTGTTTATCTGATCCTGATTTAACTTATTTGGTCTTTGTCTAGAAAATTGTCCATTTCATCCAGATTTTCCATTTGAGTATAGGCTTTTGTAGCAGAATCTGATGAGTTTTAAAAATTTCTTCATTTTCTATTGTTATATCTCTCTTTTCATTTCTGATTTTGTTAATTTGAGTACTGTCTCTATCCCCTCTGGTTAGTCTGGCTAAGGGTTTATCTATCTTGTTGATTTTCTCAAAGAAGCAGCTCCTGGTTTTGTTGATTCCTTGTATACTTCTTTTTGTTTTTACTTGTTTGATTTCAGCCCTGAGTTTGGTTATTTCCTGTCATCTACTCTTCTTGGATGTATTTGCTTCTCTATGTTCTAGAACTTTCACATGTGCTGTCAAGCTGCTAGTGTATGTTCTCTCCAGTTTCTTTTTGGAGGCACTCAGAGCTATGAGTTTTCCTCTTGCTTCAGTTGTGTCCCATAGGTTTTGGTATGATGTGCCTTCATTTTCATTAAATTCTAAAAGTCTTTAATTTCTTCCTTTATTTCTTCCTTGACCAAATTATCATTGAATAGGGCATTGTTCAGCTTCCATGTGTATGTGGACTTTCTGTTGCTATTGTGGCTTTTTCCGTGGTGATCTGATAGGATGCCTGGGATTATTTCAATGTTCTTGTATCTGTTGAGGCCTGATTTGTGACCAATTATATGGTCAGTTTTTGAGAAGGTACCATGAGGTGCTGAGAAAAGGTATACTCTTTTGTTGTAGGATGAAATGTTGTACAGATATGTGTTAAATCCATTTAGTTCATAACTTCTGTTAGTTTCACTGCATCTCTGTTTGGTTTCTTTTTCCATGATCTGTCCATTGCTGATATTGGATGCTGAAGTCTTCTACTATTATTGTGTGAGGTGCCATATGTGCTTTGAGCTTTAGTAAAGTTTCTTTTATTAATGTGGATGTCCTTGCATTTGAAGCATAGATGCTCTCAGAATTGAGAGTTCATCTTGGTAGATGTTTTCTTTGACGAGTATGAAGTGTTCTTCCTTATCTTTTTTGATAACTTTAGGTTGAAAATCAATTTTATTCGATTTTAGAATGGCTACTCCAGCTTGTCTCTTGGGATCATTTGCTTAGAAAATTTTTTCCAGCTTTTTACTCTGAGGTAGTGTTTGTCTTTACCACTGAGGTGTGTTTCCTGTATGCAGCATAATGCTGGGTCCTCTTTACGTATTCAGTCTGTTAGTCTATGTCTTTTTATTGGGGAGTTAAGTCCATTGATATTAAGAGATATTAAAGAAAATTAATTGTTGCTTCCTGTTATTTTTCTTGTTAGAGGTGGAATTATGTTTGTGTGGCTATCTTCTTTTGGGTTTGCTGAAAGATTACTTTCTTGTTTTTTCCTAGGGTGTACTTTCCCTCCTTGTGTTGGAGTTTTCCATCTATTATCCTTTGTATGGCTGGATTTTTGGAAGGATATTGTGTAATTTGTTTTTGTCATGGAATATCTTTGTTTCTCCATTTATGTTAATTGAGAGTTTTGCTGGGTATAGTAGCCTGGAATGGTATCTGTGTTCTCTTAGGGTTTGTATGACATCTGCCCAGGATCTTCTAGCTTTTATAGTCTCTGGTAAGAAGTCTGGTGTAAGTCTGATAGGTCCATATTTATATGTTCTTGACCTTTTTCTCTTACTGCTTTTAATATTCTTTCTTTGTTTTGTGCATTTGGCTTTTTTGACTATTATATGTTGGGAGGAATTTCTTTTTTGATCTAATCTACTTGGAGTTCTGTAGGCATTTCTTCCTTTAGAGAAGTTTTCTTTTATAATTTGGTGAAGATATTTACTGGCCCTTTAAGTTGGGAATCTTCTCTTTCTTCTATACCTATTATTCTTAAGTTTGGTCTTCTCGTTGTGTCCTGGATTTCATGGATGGTTTGGATTAGAAGCTTTTTGCATTTTGCATTTTCTTTGACTGTTGTGTCAATGTTTTCTATGTTATCTTCTACCCCTGAGATTCTCTCTTCTATCTTTTTTATTTTGTTGGTGATGTTTGCATCTTTGACTCCTGATCTCTTTCCTAGGTTTTCTATCTCTAGGGTTGCCTCCCTTTGTAATTTCTTTATTGTTTCTATTTCCATTTTTAGATCCTGAATGGTTTTGTTCAATTTCTTCACCTGTTTGATTGTGTTTTCCTGTAGTTCTTTAAGGGATTTTTATGTTTCCTCTTTAAGGGCTTCTACCTGTTTACCTATGTTCTCTTGTATTTCTGTAAGGGAGTTGTCCTTTTAAAGTCCTCTATTATCATCATGAGATGTGATTTTAAATCTGAATCTTGCTTTCTGGTATGATCAGGAATCCAGGACTTGCTGTGGTGGAAAAATTGGGTTCTGATGATGTCAAGTAGCCTTGGTTTCTGTTGCTTATGTTCTTGCCCTTGCCTCTCTCCATCTGGTTATCTCTAGTAGTACCTGCCCTTGCTGTCTCTGATTGGAGCCTGTCTCTTTTGTGATCCTGGTTGTGTCAGAACTCCTCAGAATTCAGCTGTCTCTGTGATCCTGTGATTCTGGGATCCTATGATCCTGAGATCCTGGGTGTGTCAGAGCTCTTGGGAGTCAAGCTTCCTCTGGGTTCCTGAAATCCTGGTGTGACCAGACTCCTGAGATCCTGTTGTTTCAGAGTTCCTGGGAGTCAAACTTTTTCTGGAGGTTGCAGGGGAGCCAGAGCCCTGGATTTACTCTGGGCACAGGTGCAAGCTGGATGGAACCCATGCCTCTGGCTGGGGGTCGGGGGAGTTTGTGTTTCCCTGGTTCCTGTGGAGGTCCCAGTTAAGCTGGTTGTTGGGAAAGGTGTTGTGACCTCAGCTGTAATCTTGAATGTGTCAGAGCTCCAGGGCTCCTGGTGTGTCAGCTCTCCTGGGAGTTGAGATTCCTCTGTGATCCTGTGATCCAGGGCATTTCAGAGCACCTGGGAGTTGGGCTCCCTCTGGGTGTTGTAGGGAGTGGGTACAGATTTAGCACCCCAGGTCTGCTCCATGTGTAGGCTCAAACTGGAAGGAACCAGTGCCACTAGCTGGGTGGGTGTTCTTGTGTTTCTTGATCCCAAGGGGGTCCAGTTATTCCAGGTGTTGGGGCAGATATTGTGACCTCCTTGCTCATGATGCTGGGCATGTTAGAGCACCTGGGAGTTGAGCTTCCTCTTGGTGTCATGGGATTAGGTGCAGAGCCAGCCCCCAAGGTCTGCTCAGGGCACAGGCTCAGACTGGAAGGAGGTCTCCAATCATTTTATTTTTCACACTAGCTTTGTAACTATATCATAAACAGTCTTATATTTTTCATTATTGATGGTTCATTTTTCATTTTTCATTTGTAATATGTAACCAATGCCCAGGCTTTTCTAAAAATTTTATTAGTTTAGTTCCAGATTGTTATTAGATTTTTCATAGCAGCATGTCTCTTCTATTTCAAGAATTCTTATTTAGCACTTGAATTACATTTTTTTTTTTTTGTCAATCTGTTATAGAATACACAGATAATTAGGGGCTGGGTTTGCCCTCTAGAGAACATTTGCCCCTATTGGGAGACATTTCAAATTTTTACAACTGGGGAGAAGAAATAATGCTAGAATCTAGAGGATAGAAGCCAGACATTTCTAGAAGCTAGTATGGTGATATAAAATGCTAAGTTTTGGGAGGTTCATTGATTACCAGGGTTCCTTTATTCCTCAAGCTTTTAAAAATCTCTTAAGCCATCATTCTGATGGAAATATTGTCTCATGGCTGCAGCTGGTCACAGAATCTTTGTATTATTATGTATCTGTAGTATCTTTATCATGCCTGGAAGGTGAATGGCATAATTTTTAAATTTTAAATAAGTTTTTAAAATGAAAATTTTGGCTTTGTATTGGGTTTTTGAGCTGTAGTATTTTTCATTCCTATGTCAATATTATTTTCTTTATATTTTCTAACGTTTTTGGTGGCTAATATGAGTTTTTCATGTAATATGTAAATAATTTGTTCTTTAGCTCTGAATTTTGTATGTATTTCATTCATCTTCAGACTTGGGATGATTGCATTTTGTTTCTTGTTTTCTTTTGTTACTCTTTCCATGAACTATTTTAATTTACACATTTTTGTTTTTATTCCAGGCAAAGTCTAGTCTTTTAGTTCTCAAATTATTACTGTTCTTCTATGCTTTAAGTATTTTACTTATTAGCATTGTGATTATAAATACATTTTATAAATATGATTATACACATTTTATTAGCCTGTTTTCTGTGTTTATAAGCTTTCTCCTCATAATTTTTTTTGTATTTTTCTTCTGATCCAAATAAAAGGCCACTTTAAATTTGATTTTTTAATCTAGTGATATGATTTTTTAATCTAGTGATTATGTCTGATGAAATATTTAGATTTAAGTGTACATATTTCTAAATTTTGGCAGATGCATATGCTCTTGTTGCTCACATCCTATTAAGATATAGAACATATCTATTTAAATCATCCCTGGAAGATCCCCATGCCCCTTTCTTTTTTTTTTTTTTTTTTTCGAGACAGGGTTTCTCTGTGTAGCCCTGGCTGTCCTGGAACTCACTCTGTAGACCAGGCTGGCCTCGAACTCAGAAATCCGCCTGCCTCTGCCTCCCAAGTGCTGGGATTAAAGGCGTGCACCACCACTGCCCGGCCCTTTCTTTTTTTAAAAAACAAACAAACAAACAAACAACAACAACTTTTTATTGGTTCTTTGTCCCCCAGTCCCACTCATCTTCCTCTTCCCTCCTTGGAATCTGTGGTGTGTCACAGTATGTCCCACAGTATAATCTTTTGTCCACACTTCTTTGCTTGTAAATATTCATCGCTATGAGTTCTTGGTCTGGTATTAGGCCTTTGACTTCTGCCACACTATCAATAGTGAGCCCTCACTGGAACTCTCAGACATTCTATTGTTACCCTGTGTCATGGAGATCCTGTAGTTTTGGTTCTGTACAACTGGTCCCTTCATGTATTCCAACAGTCCATAGATGTGGGCCAATTCAAAGCCCTGGATCTGGGCCTGAGAGGTATCTGATTGGCTGGTCTGCTCTTGAGAACCCATACCAGTGGAGTGAACTTTCCTGTTCTTCCTTGCCCCGACTAGCCTATCCAATGCCATAAAGAACAAGAGGGAGAGTCAGCTCTTCTGCTCTCCCCTGCTTGGGGCCAGCTAACCCGAACCCCCAACCTCAACCAGAACCAGCTCTACTCTGTTGCCCAGGTGAGGTACAGAGCCTACTCTCTAAAGTGTTGCAGAGTGTGTCCCCTTTTAGACATTTTTTTCAAGATATATCCCCTTTTTGAATTAACTGCTCTTTGAATTTCTTTATGCTAGGTTGTTTTATTTGCCTGTATTGGAACTTCATGTAACTAGACTCACACTTGAGGTTGGTTTATGAATGGTGCCTGTGTGAAGAATTTGCACCTTTTTTTTTTCTGGTGCTAAAGATTGAACCCAGGGTCTTGTACATTCATGGTGGGCTTTCTTCCACTAATCTGCAGCTGTAGCCCATTGTTCCTTTTATTTATTTATTTATTTTTAGTCTTTCCAATGTTTAGGTGTCTTAATTAAGGTTTCTATTGCTGGGTAAAAATCCCATAACCAAACCCAACTTGGGGTAGGAAAGGGTTTATTTCACCTTACAACTTGTAGTTCATCCAGGGAAGTCAGGTCAGGAACCCGGAGGCAGAAGCTGAAGCAGAAGGCACAGAGCAGTGCTGCTTGCTGGGTTCCTCCGATTGTTAAGCTTGCTCTTTTATAGCATCCTAATACCAGGGATGACACCACTCACAATGGGCTGAGCCCTCCTGCATCTATCAGTAGTTCATAACATACAGACTTGCCTACAGGCAAATCTTTTTTGTTTGTTGTTTGTTCTCTGTGCAACTCTGGCTGTCCTGGAATTAGGTCTGTAGAGCTGGTTGACCTCACACTCAGAGATTCCCCTGCATCTGCCTTCTCAGTGCTGGGATTAAAGGTGCGCGCCACCACTCTGCTTGACAGGCAAATCTTAGGGAGACTTTTATTTTATTTTATTTTTTAAATTGAGAATTCTGTTTTTTCCCAAATGACTCTAGCATGGGTTAAGGTGCTATAAAACTAGCCAGGATAACTGGCCCTTTGTCAACTTGACATATTAGCATAACACTAACAATAACCTTTCCTTTTTTTGTTCATACCCAAGGTCTCATATTAATATAGCAATATAGATATAGTATACCTTTAAAGGTCCTGAAGTCTTTAAATTTAAATACCTTAAAAGTTTATTCCAAAATCTCTCAATTGTGAGCTCTTGCACAATTAAACTAAGTTAAATATTTTCTTATTCCAGAAAGGAAGAAATAGGGCACATTGGCAATCAAATTAGAGCAAAACCAAGTCCCAACAGTGTGAAGCTACATGTAAGGCTTCTAGAATCCAGAAAGTTCAAGAAGTTGGACAGCTATCCATAGCACACACATTTTGTCTCTGAGGCTCAGGCTGGCTCCACTCACTAATGCTGTTGGCATTAGTGGTTGTCCCACGGTACTGGCATCTCCAAACTACTCTAGTCTTCAGCAACTGGGCTGCATCTTTACCTCTCAGATTTTCTTCAGATTGACTCTGACACATGCCTTAACTTCTCTCCATGACCCTTTCATTCCTGGGACTTTCACTGCAACTGAGGATGTAGCTTGACTAATGGCTTCTTCCAGTCATTTTTTTTTTTTTTAGGGACTCTAGCTCTGCAACCAACATAGTTGCTTTCCATTATGCCTTCATGTCTTCAAAATCAGCACCCCTGGGTCATTCTTACATTACTAAGTTTGGCTGCCAGCCTGAGGTAAATCTTTGGCTGCCTATAGATCACAACATCTGTGTGCTGACTCTGCGGAAACACTTCCCAGATTTTGTTTCAGTGATTCTGGTCTTGTACTCTTTAATAAGTTCTCAGGTCCCACTATACTAACAAGTATTCATTGTAAACAAGTAAAGCAAAGAATTCACCTTAGTGGATCTGGTCTCAGTGGTGATGCTCTCTTATTAATTATGGCTTAATCTTAGCCTCAGCTGACTAGAACCACAGATTCTTAATTCAAAATATGAAAAAAACAACTTTGGTAGTCTTTAAGTGGCTCTCAAACTTTTTTCTACGTTCATAAGCCAAGCTGCTGACATTTGTATTGTGCAGTATTATCATATAAGTTTCCACTATAGCTTCTGAGCTTGGCTTCTCTAGCCTAAGGTCTTTTTACAGTTCTTTCCCAAACATGGTCAAGTCTCTCATAGCAATACTTCCTGAACCTGGTACTAATTTCTCTCTTAGGGATTCTATCACTCCAATATTATGTAGGCAAGTTAAGGTAGGACTTGCCTACAGGCAAATCTTATGGATACACTTTTTATTCAGTTGAGAGTCTCTCTTCCCAAAGACTAGCTTGTATTAAGTTGACATAAATCTAGCCAGGACAACAAGATTTCTCATATATAAGGCAAACTCTGTACAACCAAGCAACATCTCCAGTGTGGATCCTTTCTATTGTTGAGTATTGGTAATCTACTATATGGGTGTATATCAACTTAGTTTTTTTCTGGATATTTAGGGTTTTTATTCCTTTATTATTATTTTATTATTTTTGTCTTGTTTATAAATAAGTTTCCAACAAACAAGTTGCAAAATATTTTGTAGATGCATGTTTCATTTTATTTTGGCCTAAAACAGTAGAAGTAGAATTGTGAGGCCATAGGCTAAACACATTCTTGATTTTTATAAAGACAGCCAGATAAATTTCCAAAGTGGTTTTATTTCTAAAGCTGTGATGAATCCTTAGCACACAGAGGTTAGTGTAATAATACTGTAGCTATCTGATCATGACATATGATTGTACTTACAGCTTCATTTAATTTGTACTAGCACTATTCTGTATAAATTTTGAACATATTATGTCAAATTTGTTATTATACATTTTATTGTGTAAATGATATTGGTTTTAAACTTACACAATACCATTACTTATTTCATATAGAAAGTAAAATTCTGACAGTAATTTTGTATTTCACAGTCTTATTAAATTCATTTACTAACTGTTGATTCTTTTTTTAAAAAGACTCATTTTTATTTTATGTGGATGAGTGCTTTGTCTGCATGTTTTAAAATACATTGCATGCATGTTTGTGCCTCTGAAGCATAGAAGAGGGTTTGGAATTCCCTGTAACCTGAGTTATAGATGGTTGTAAGCTGTCATATGGGTCTTGGGAACCTGGGTGTTCTCAAGTACTCTTAACCATGAAACTGTACATATCACCAGCCCTGGTTGTAGCTATTTATTAGATATTTATTTTTTATTTATCAGTATGAGTGTTTAGCCTGGATATATGTATGCACACCATATGTGTGCCTGTGGAGTAAGATGAGGGATTGGCTCCACTGGAACTGTAGTTACAGACTGTTGTGAACTACCATGTAAGTTTAGGAAATTGTCCTTTGGTCCTCTGCAAGTGCAACAAGTACTCTTAACTGGGAGCCATCTCTCCATCCCCTGGTTGGTTGGTGGGTTATTTATTTATTTATAACTTTTTAAAGACAGGGTTACTCTAGCCCTGGCTGTCCTGCAACTCACTCTGTAGACCAGCCTGTCCTTGAACTCAGAGGTTCACCTGCCTTTGCTTCTTGAGTGCTGGGATTAAAGGAAGGCACACACCAATACCACCTGGCTATTTATTTTTTAACAAGCAGATTTTTCTATATTCTTCATGATTACAATGCAGTAACTATATTTTTACTCCCTGTTTTGGGATTGTGCACCTTTAAACCCCTTGTATTATTTAATTTGCAGCGATTTTATATTTGGCTATAAAAGTAAATGTGTCAGTAGAACCTATGTTTTCCTTTTGATATTAATGGAAAGCATCCATTCTCTCATGGAATATGCTATTCATTATGGGCTTTTGGTAGATGCTTTTTAACAGTTGGATGAGGAAATTTTTACCTGGTTCACTAGATTAAAAAATTACGAGTAGGTATTAAACTTTGTCAGAGACTTCTTGTGATAGTTTAGGTAGTCATGTATTTTATTTTATTTTTTGCTAATGTGATGGATTATATCAGTTGACTTTTAGATGGTCAATCTTGCATCACTGTAATAATTGTGCTGTGTTGTCCTTATTTCATAGCCTGAGGTTCAATTTGTTACTGTATTGCTCAGGCATTTTTGTATCTAAATTTATGAACTATATTAGTTTAAAGTTTTCTTGTGATTTTACTTTTTCATTTATTTTACATTTACTTATTTGTATTTGTCCACATGTATATGTGCATGAAATAACTGTGATGGCTGAAGAGGGCTTTGGGTCATCTGAACCTATAATTACAGGTAGATATGAGCTGCCTGAATTAGATGTTAGGAACAGAACTTTTGTTCTATGTTAGAGTGGCAAGTACTTTTAACCACTTAGCCATTTCTTCAGCCTCCTCCACAACCATGATTTTGAAATCTAGATTTAACTAAAGAAGTGCTGATATTATAAAGGGGCTATCCTCTAAATTTTGAATGAGTTTATGATGTTGAGGTTGCTATTGGTATTATTTCTTTTTTAAAAAAATATTTTTTCTGTGTATATTTGTATGTTTGATACCCATGGAACACAGATGAAGGTATTAGGTACCTTAGAACTGGAGTTACAGGCTGTGAGCCACCTTGTGGATACTAGGAAGTGAACCTGGGTTCTCTGTAAGAGCTGTTAAGATGGCACTTTTCTGCTGAGCCATCTTTCCAGCCTTTTGCTATTATTTCTTTCTCAATTTTTAAATAACATTTACATATTACAATAACACATTTATTGAAGCTATGTGGTCCTGGCAATATCTATGTGAAGAAATGCTTCATAAAAAGGTATCTTTTGAGTATAGGAAACACTCACAATTAAAAATTATAATGGTAAATATTAATATAATGTATTCAGTAATTTAAACAGTGTTGGATTTTGTTTATCCTAGCTAGTTCCCCAATAACAACACAGAGAGACCAACATTTATTTCATCAAGCTTTACAGCAAAACCTGGGCAATCATGGATCTATTTTAGTCCTCTAAACTAATCTGGCTACCTCCCAGACAAAATTCCCAGTAGTCCTTGTATTTAGTGCTTTCCATGCTCCAGCTAAACTCTCATGATGGCCTTCTCTCCTCACTCATGGCTGAATCTGCCTTACTCTTCTCTCTGTTCCCTTCTCCTGGCTGGTGGAAGTTGTTTCTTGTTCTCTCTTCTGCCTAGCCATTAACTGATCAGCTTTTATTGATAAGGCTGAGAAAAAATGTTAAGCATTGTTTACAAAAACTTGAGCCAGGAAATTCTTGATGTAAATATTACAATGCTATGTCTGTATTGAAACATGATAGGAAGGCAGAGAAATCAGCATTTGACTAACACAAGGATAATCTTTATACAGTGTAAAAAACCATTATGCCAACACAAAATATATTCTTAGTTTTGGTGATTTTCATATTTCAAAAAAAATCTTCTATTCACCTGTAAATTTCATGAAGTCATTGTTTTTAAACTGAGTAGTACTCCAATTGTGTAAATGTACCACATTTTCTGTATCTGGGGGTAGCCCCTAGAAAGTCCCAGACACTAGGGAAGTGAGAAGCTCCCAGGACCCAACAGGGATGACAGCCGAAATACACAACAAAGGGAGATAGAACCTACTGTACCTCCAGTAGATTGGCACAACTCCAGTTGAGGGATGGGGCTACCCACCCATCTCAAAAATTTTAACCTAGAATTGTTCCTGTCTAAAAGAAAGACAGGGACAAAAAATGGAGCACAGACTGTAGGAAAGGCCATCCAGATATCTCACCACCTAGGGATCCGTCCCATCTGGAGACACCAAACCCAGACACTATTGATGATGCCAAGATGTGCTTGCTGACAGGAGCCTGGTGGTATGACTGTCCCCTGAGAGATTTGGCCAACACCCAACTAATATAGGTGAAGATACTCACAGCCAACCATCAGACTGAGTCCAGGGACCCCAATGGAAGAGCTAGGGGAAGGACTGAAGGAGCTGAAGAGGATTGTAATCCCATAGGAAGAACAATATCAATAAATGGGACCACCCAGAGCTCTCAGGGACTAAACTACCAACCAAAGAGTATACATAGAGGAATCCATGGCTCCCAGCTACAGATGTAACAGAAGATGGCCTGATCTGGCATCAATGGAAGGGAAGACCCTTGGTCCTATGGTGGCTTGATGCTCCAGCATAGAGAATGCTAGAGTAGTGAGGCAGGAGTGGGTGAGTGGGTGGAGGAGCACCCTCATAGAGGCAAAGGGGAGAGAGATGTGATGAGTAGTTTGTGGAGGGGAAACCAGGAAGGTGGATATCATTTGATGTGACCTCCCCCAGCCTCAAGTGGGCTGGACCAGACTTTGTCCTTGCCACAAGCAGCTAGCCCACTTAGGGTGGAGTTTCCTAAGATAAAGAAAGCCTTTTTGTCCTGCTGCTTCTCTGCCTCTTCCGAAGTTCCTGCTAGGAGCAACGGCCTGCTGAGCTGCTTCACCTGCCTTCCAGACAACAACAAGATGATAGTTAGGCCACAAGATCCTGGCTTACTGGGGGATGGGTTCCCTGCCTATATATTCTCAGACTCTGAAATACACATTAGACCTTGATCAGAACCTTTTGACTTGGTCTGGTTATTTCTCTCACAGTCTGATTCCTCTATTTCCCCCAGATCCCTGCCTCTCTTTCAGGAACCCAGTTTGCATAGCTGCTGGCGGCTACAATTTGAAATGTAAATTAATAAAATGATTAATAAATAATTATCTTCGTTAGTTAAACTTTTAAATGTATTGCCACAAAATCGTATATGCGATTTCAATTTTGTAATAAGCTGTAATATCTATAAAATAATGTTAATGTAGTGATTTGTGTTTTCTCTTTCATTCTGAATGGAAGTTTATAAATGTTATGGATCTTTCAAATATTTAGTTTTTAATTTAGTTAATTCATAATTTTCAAAATTATTTTTATTTTATTTTATATGTGTGTTTTGCCTGTATTGCATGTCTATGCATCATGTCTATTCCTAGTGCCCAATGAGGTCAGAATATGGCATTGAATCCCATGGCACTGAATTGTTAATAGACAATTGGAAGCTGCCATGTGGGTGTTGGGAATCAAACTTGGGTCCTCTTGAATAGTAGTATGTGCTCTTAACCATTGAGTCATCTTTCTAGCCCTTAATTCAGTATTTTATCTTATCAATATTATTGGTTCATTTTATTTTTGATTAACATCTACTAGACATATTAAATGGCATGGTATGATATGTCAACAACATATACGTACTATGTTAACTGATAAAATCAGAATAAATATTTTCTCTTTTTAAATTATTTTTTTATTTGTGTATATATATGTATGTAGGGAGTGAGTATAACCCTATATGAATGAGCATTCATCATATCAACATGTCAAGCATGCCAGTGCCTCAGATCCATGGGACTAGCAAAGCCTTACCTGGGTCAGGTTCAGGAGAGTGGCAAGCCTTCCTATAAAGATGTTGACAGTTTATGCAGAAATTATCAGCCCCAGCTTCCTCCTCTGGTGTAACTGACTACAGCCTGGGACTGCTCTCCTACAAACATTCTCTACAGAGATTAGCTAACTTGCCTCCTTCTTTATAATAAACCTACCTCCTCCTTCAAGTGTACATAATAAACTCACTAAGTTTCCAGGCTGCAGGTGCATCGCCATCAGAGCTCATTGCCCACTGGATCCCAGTTTTTCTGTGTGTCTGTTGTTTCTTTATTACTCATCTTCTCAGGTATGTCCCAAGCCCTGCTGGTTGTGGCATAAGTGTGGGAATGTGGTGCATATGCATGTGAGAATATATATACATGTGAGGAAAATGGAAAAGAATATTGGGTGTCCTGCTTTATCTTTCTCTCTGCTTTATTCCTTGAGACAGGGTATTTAACTGGAGCTAGAGCTAGGCTGGAAGCCAGGAAGCACTGGCAGTTGCTTTGTCTTGGTCCCTCATTGCATTGGAACTACAGGCATGTCCATGGCTATGCCTAGATTTTTAGGCAGGGCCTTGGACTTGAACCCAGGTACTCATGCTTGGAAACAAAAGCATTCTTACCCAGTGAGCCATTTCTAGAGCCCTTTCTTATCAATTTTTTATGTTTGTTTTTTTGAGTCTCTATCTTTTCTGCTTTCTTGCTTTCTTGCTTAAGAGACAGGGTCTCACTGTGTAGTCTTGGCTGGCTTGGAACTATTCACAGATCAAGATCAGCTCAAACTCAGAGCTCTGCATGTCTTCACTTCTTCACTTCTCTATTACTGGGATTAAAGACATCCCATAACGCCCAGATTAAGCCTCATCTATATCTTCTTAGAAATTAGTTTAAGTTATTATTTATTTGTATCTGGTGACCATGGAAGTAAGCAGAAGGTGATGGATCTGCTGGAAATGGAGTTATAGATGTAAGACACAATATTGTTGCTAGGAACCAAACCCAGGGCTTCTGCAAGAGCTCTTAATCTCTGAAATAACTCTCCTGCTCTGTCTTCTATATTTTCATGAAATGTATAATAGAGTATTGTGAATGATAGTAATCTCACCAGAAATTAGTTTTTCTTTCTAACCATGCTTTGGTACCTGTTTTACAGGTCTTTAAAAAAAATTCTCATTTTTCCTTTTCTTTAGGCTTTTAGTAATCATTATTTAATATTCAGAATGAATTTTTAAAACCTTTTACATATGCGAGAGAACATGTGGTATTTGCTTTTTTTGCTTCTGGCTTATTTTACTTAATGTCTTTCAGTTCCATTCATTTCGCTGCAACTGACATGATTTTATTTTTATTTATGGCTAGATAACATTCTATTATATATGACAATGTTTGACATATGATTACATTACTTTTAGTCTTTTTATCTCTGTGTGCCACATTTATGGGAAGTTTCTGTTAGTATGTTGTCTGTTTATTGCATTATTCTGTTCTGTTCTGTTCTGTTTTGTCTTGTGGTACTAGGAGTTGAACCAAGGGTCTTGTGTATGCTATGTAAGTGCCCTACTGCTTAGCTATGCCCCCAGACTGTGTCCATGATTTTGAGATAGGGTCAAAGTATTCATCATAGGTTGACCTCAAACTTACCACGTAGAGTGGGGTGGCATTTAAATTATGATGCTCTGGCTTCAGCTTCCTGAGTGCTGAGATTACAGGGGTATGGCATCTCATTTGTCCTCATTCTTTATTCACATTCAATGCTTTCTTTACCCATTCGTCTCTCACAGACATTTGTACTGGTTCTAATCCTTAGCTCTTATGACTAGTACTGGATTTGTTGCCTCCTCTTTGTTCCTCAGCTGTCTGAAGCTCTGACAGGTTTTTGGTTAGGTGAATATGTTTTACTTTTTTATCTTAATTTATCTGTTGATTTTTTAATTATATTTATTTTCTTGTCTCTTTAGTAGTTTATTCCTGACTCATTTTATACATACCTAACCTATCTTAGTCTATTTGATATTATTGTACAATTTCGAACAAAGTGTAAATGTCTTTTATATTTTGTCACATGCCTGTGATTTTATAGTTCATTCTGTTATTTAAACTCAAGTTTCCTTATGTAGTAATTTTACTTCAGTCTAAATAATATTTTATATACATACATACATATATACATACACACATATTGCTATAAAGATGCAACCTTGTCATTTGAAGGAAAGTATGTAGAAGTGGAGTAAAATAAACCATTTAACCCTATTAAGTAAAATATACCATTTCTACATAGATAGGTATTGTATGTTTTCTATCATATGTGGAATCTTGAAAAAGAAAATATGAAAATAATGTGTTGCTATTAGAGGAAGGGGCACATGAAAGTGGGGTAGAGAGAAGAGGGTAACAGAGGGATGAAAATGATCAGAGTCCAGGTTATTAGTCTATGGAAGTGGCATAAGGAGACATCTCATGGCTTATAATCAATATATACTAAAAGGTTGAATAAAATTCCAGTTTATGTATATTCCCCCTTTTCTTTATCTATTTGTCCATTGATGGATATGTGGAATTGCTTCTATTGCCCCAACCCTCTCTCTCATTCCCTGATTTCCTTTGGTTAAAAGTTCTTTCAGACAATTCCAGATCAGTGTTAGTCAATCAGAGAATAGAATCATCTGACTCACTTATCCTGCATAGGTTTTAAACTGGCTATCAAGCCTGCCTGTGATTTTGCCAACCTCAGCCACATTCATTTGGATGGACTCATGGTCTCAGCATCAATGAGATGGTTGCTTGCAGAACATTTTGTAGAGACCATACCTGTTCCCTCCAGGCCTAGTCGCAGGACAGAAAGACTTCTATCTCTTGAATATTGTGAATAGTACTGCCATAAGCATAAATGCACTCAAGTCTTTTTGAGATTTTTATTTCTCTTTATTTGGATGTTGTGGTAGTTTGAATATGTAAGATCCAGGGAGTGGCACTATTAGGAGGTGTGACCTTGTTGGAGTAGGTGTGGCCTTGTTGTGTCATTATGGGGGTGGACTTTGACCCTCCTTCTAGTTGCCTGGAAACAGTCTGCTCTTGGCTTCCTTTGGATGAAGATGTAGAACTCTCGGGTCCTCCTGTACCATGTCTGCCTGGATGCTGCTGTGTTTCCTGCCATAATGATAATGGACTGAACCTCTGAAACTGTAAGCCAGCCCCAATAAATGTTGTCTTTTATCAGAGTTGCCTTGGTCATGGTGTCACTTCACAGTAATGGCAACCCTAAGACAGATGCATACTCAGAAATGAAATTGCTGAATCCTATGATGTTTAGTATTTTGACTGGCCACTAAGTTGTTTCCCATAGCAACTGAATCATTTTAACAATAGTACATTTTTACAGTAGAACATAAAGATTCACATTTTTGCCCTTTAGAAATGTCTTATTAGAATATATTCATTATACAAAATGATGAAATTCATGATATTTTGGTCAAATATATCATGTATTTTGATTATATTCACTTCTGTAAATTTCTTGTTCCCATCTTCCATGGTCTTGTTTCATTCACAAATAGCTCCCTTTCTGTTTTCAGTGTTACATATGTGTGTATACATGTATGTGTATGTGTGTGTGTGTGTGTGAGTGTGTTTGTGTGTGTTTGTGTATATGTTCATGTATGTATATAATACTTAAGGCTCTATAATATGACAGAAAACATGATATTTGTCTTTCTGGGTATGGGATAGTTTGCTTTGATATGATGACCTCTTTGTCTACCAATTTTTCTGCAAACAACCCTATCTTATTCTTTATGTTTGAGTAAAACTCTATTGTCTATAAATATTATATTATCTTTATTCATTCACCTGTTGGAAAGTTACAGTGATTCTTCAATTTGGCTATTGTGACTAATATCTCAGTATACTTGGATGATCAGGTCTGTATCATATGCTGGCTTAGATCCCTTAGGTATATTCCTAGGAATGGGAATAGACAGATCTTATTGTAGCTCTATTTCTCTCATCGTGTATAAACATCAATTCAAAAATGGGTCAGAAACCTTAATGTAAGCTGAAATTTAGACACTGTTAGCAGAAAACATAAGGAATACACTTTAAGTATAGGCATTGGCAAGGAATTTTTGAAAAGGACTCCAGTATTTCAGGAAATAATTCCAAGAATTGACAAATGGGATTGCATGAAATTAAAAAGCTTTTTCACAGAAAAGAAAACATTGTACTGAAGAAAAAGCCTGTAGAATGAGAGAAAAATCATCATCAATTAAACATATGACAGGGGATTATTATCTAGAATATATAAAGAAATAAAAGAAAAAGCAAGCCCCCATGCAGATTATCCAGTTAATGAATGGGCAAACAAAATGAATACATAGTTATCAAAAGAGTAACTATAGATGGCCAATACATACATGTAAAATGCTTAACAGTTTTAGCTATTAGGGAAGTGCAAAATAAAATGACATCTAGATTCCATTTTAGCTCATTCAGAATATGTATCATTAAAAAGCTCACCACCATAGCTTCAAGGACAGTATTTTCCAGACACAACATGGAAGTTGTACATGTGAACTCAAAATGATATAGAAGACTTGTGCAAGTGCAAACCAGATGAAGTCCCAGCATGAAGGGGTAGAGACTGGTATGAAATCCCATCATTAGCTAAGGAGCTATTAGTAGTTGATAATTGTTAGAAGAGCAAGAGTCAGTTTTCATTAATGGTGCGATCTCTAGTAAGCTAAACCATACTCTACAATAGGCCCCCTTTCTAAGAATAGTTGGATAAAAAAACCTGAACTTCATGGGGCAAAAACCAAACCAAACCAAACCAAACCAAAACCCTCTAAGTTGGGTATTAGAGAAGTGAGGGTGAAAAGGGTGGACCTGGGAGGAGTAGGGTGTGTGAGAATATTATCAAAATTTACCATATGAAATTTGGAAAGATTATCACCAACAAAAATACTGGTAAGAATGACAGGGAGGGATGGAGGGGAACCTGTATGTATTGCTGGTAGGAATGTTAACTATAGAAGTCAGTATGGAAGGTGTTCAGAAAGCCAAAGATTCCAGTTCACATTCTTCTCAACACTTTTGTTTTCTGGTTTTGGTTTGTTTCTTAACAGTAGATATGCCAGTGGTTGTGAGTTAATATCTTACTATGATTTTATTTACTTTTTATATTTACATCCTGCCTTCTTTTACCCACATTTTATAGTTGACAGATTGAAAAATATTTATATAAAAATTATTCTGACAATTTTATTTTATAAAATCCAGTTACACTCATTCCCCACTGTGATTTATATATTTTTAAATTTTATTTAAAATTTCTCATACAGTATATTTTGACCATCTTTTTTCTCATCCGTGAACTTTTCCTAGAACCTCCCCACTTCCATCCAATTTTGTGTTTTCTCTCCCTTTAAAATCCATACACACGGGCTGGAGAGATGGCTCAGCGGTTAAGAGCACTGACTGCTCTTCCTGAGGTCCTGATTTCAAATCCCAGAAACCACGTGGTGGCTTACAACCATCTGTAATGAGATCTGATGCCCTCTTCTGGTGAGTCTGAAGACAGCTACAGTGTACATAAAATAAACATTTAAAAAAATCCATACACACACAATAAAACACAAGTACAAAAATCAGAACAAATGAGCAAAAGACCCATAAAACAAGAATTCCAAAACAAAGCATACTCCCTCCCAATAAAACCTCCAAACAAATGGTGGAGTTTATTTTGCCTTGGCCAAATACTTCTGGGCATGAGAGTACCCAGAGAGTTGTTGATATACCCAGTGTCTTAGTCAGGGTTTCTATTCCTGGACAAAACATCACGACCAAGAAGCAAGTTGGGGAGTAAAGGGTTTATTCAGCTTACACTTCCACACTGCTGTTCATCACCAAAGGAAGTCAGGACTGGAACTCAGGTCAGGAAGCAGGAGCTGATGCAGAGGCCATGGAGGGATGTTACTTACTGGCTTGCTTCCCCTGGCTTGCTCTGCTTGCTTTCCTATAGAACCCAAGACTACCAGCCCAGGGATGGCACCCACAGTGGGCCCTCCCCCCTTGATCACTAATTGAGAAAATGCCCCACAGTCAGATCTCATGGAGGCATTTCCTCAACTGAAGCTCCTTTCTCTGTGATAACTCCAGCCTGTGTCAAGTTGACACACAAAATCAGCCAGTACACCCAGTGACACTACATTGAGAATCTTTTCTTTTTCAGTGGGTATCAGTTCCAAGTAGTTTCTTGGTTAGAAGTGGGAGCCTATGTCCATTCTCCCCTCTTACTTGTGGGACCATATTTGGTTTGAACCTGCACATGTCTTGTGCATTCTCCCACAGTGTCTGTGAGTTCATTTGTCTGTCAGTCCTGTTGTATCTTGAAGATACTATTTTCTTGAAGTCATCCATCATCCCTGGCTCTCTTAATATCGCCATCTTTTTTTTTTGCATAGCTCCCAGATCCTTGAGAGGAGAGGTTTGATGAGCCATCCCACTTTGGAGTGAGTACTCCAAAGTCTCTCACTTTCTGTATATTGTCCAATTGTGGGTCTCTGTGTTAATTTCTATCTACTGCAAGAAGAAACTTTCCAGATGAAAGTTGAGTGAGGCACTGATCTATGAATATAACAGTGTGTCATTAAATCATTTTATTGCTATATTTCCGTAGCACAATAATACTGTAGTAGTTTGAATACTCTTGGTTTGAATAGGCTTGGCCCATGGGAAGTAGTACTATTAGGAGGTGTGGCCTTATTGGAAGAGGTGTGACCTTCTTAGAGAAAGTGTGTCACTGTGGAGGCAGTATTTTGAGGTAATATAGATGCTCAAGCTCTGCTCAGTGTGAGATAGACAGTATCTCCTGACTGCAGTTGGATCAAGATACAGAACTCTCAGTTGCTTCTCCAGCACCATGTCTTCCTGGATGCCGCCATGCTTCCTGCCATGATGACAATGGACTGAACCTCTGAAACTGTAAGCTATCCACAACTAAATGTTTTCTTATATAAGAGTTGCCTTGGTCATGGTGTCTCTTCACAGCAATAAAACCCTTACTAAGATAAATACTAATAAGGTGGTCTCCAGGGCCCCTGACCTCTCTAGTTTCGAGTTTTATTTAAGCAAAGTCAGGTATAGATTTCATCTCATGGAGTAGGCCTTAAATTCAATCAAAAAGCCTCCACCCTCTCTTATCCTTCTTCTATGTCCACTCCTCCCTCTTTCCCTCCCTCCTTCCCTCCCTTCCTCCCTTCCTTTCTTCCTTCTTCCTTCCACTAAATATACATCACGGTTTTGCTTTATGACCCACTGAGCTTAACCAGGGCACGGGTATAGGTAGGAGGCAATCTGCTAGAGCATGAGTAACTCACTAGTGGCTAGATCGGTGAGGCAATGATTTCTCTTCTTCCGCAGCTCTCAACTGCCATTCGATCTCCTTGGTGATGGTGGAGGAGGACCCTCCTTTGCTCCATTTATGATCAAATGTTTGCCAGCTCATTTTTGTGCAGGTTTTAATGTAGATAACTGCTGCTGTTGTGAGTTTATGAGTGTCTTGGGCGTGTCCTACTGATGAGACAATGTTTCATTGCTCTCTTGATTGTTTGGGTTTTACATTATTTCAGCCTCCTGACATATTCCTTGAGACTTGGAGTGGGTGACATGGGTATTCTATTTAATCTGGTCACTCAGAAGTAACATTCTCATAGCACCTTAGCCAGCCACAAGCCTCTCATTAACTGGCCTTTACTGCAAAGAGCTTTTTTGCTCTAGTCTATGGATATAAACATAAGCATTTAAATGATAACATGTCCAGTGGCTATGACCTCCCCAGCCATGGATGTTTGACTATGTCCATGGTAGGAGGCATGAACTCCCTTCTATGAAGCAGGCCACAGATCCAATTAGAAATTCTATTAAGTCATGACACTCCTGCTGTTAAGATATCAGAAAGCATCTCTTGCCTGCCAAGATGATAGTGTCAGATTAATTGATCCCCTCAAACTTTCAAAAATCGCTTATTTTTGTTTTATGTATTTTTCCTGGATGTATGTCTGTGCATAGTGTACATGCGGTGCCTCCAGAGGTCAGAATCTTCTAGAACTGGAGTTATAGGTAACCACTAGCCTCCATGTGTGTATGTTGTGGACTGAACTAGGGTCCTTTGCAAGAACAGAAAGTGCTCTTAACCACTAAGCCATTCCTCCAGTTCCCTGGGAACAGATTTTATAAAAATATATATTCTGTACAAAAAAGTTGTAATCAGGAACTGGAGAGATACCCCAGTGGTTAAGGATGTTTAAATATATTCATATAATTAAAAAATAAATCTTGTAAAAAGTTGTAATCTGTTGGGAAAGATAAAATTTGGGGGAACCTTGCCGAAGAGAAACCAGACCTATACTAATTTTCAATTAGTTGTCAGACTTTGTTACATTTATATCTTGAGCAATAGATTTTGTTTATTTATTTTAAATGTATTGAATTTTATCACAAAAGTAGTTATTTAAGCATTAATTTAAGCTGAGAGAGCATTGATTTTATCATTTAAATATTTTTATTTAATTAAATATAACTATACCATTTCCTCTCTCTTCATCTTCTCTCTAAACCTCTATGTTATCAACCTTCCTCCCTCCCTTTCAAATTCATGGCCTTTAATTTCTTAATTATTATTGTCACACACATACATACATATGCATACATGCAAATAAACATAAATGCAATCCACTAAAACTGTTGCTTGTATGTATATGTTTTTAGGAATGACCACTTGGAAGTGAATAACCATTTAGGAGCCTCATCTCTGGGGAAGACTAATTCTTCTCTCAACAGTCTTTAAGTACCTGTAGTCCTTGGTTTAAATCTTTATGGGACTGGCCTTGATTACCTTTTATTCTTGGGCTAGTTTAGCTTTATTACTGATAATATTTATCCAGTGTCTTGTCTGAATGTTTTGAACAAGAGCATTTATCTTTTAACAAATCTCTTCACGCTATTTAGTGTTAATGTGGAAAGCACTGAGCAAGCTCTTATTTTTGCCTTTAGCCTTGTGGAGTTTCCCTCCCTGGGCACCGAGATTAGCATTTCGCTATAAGATGAGAGGATCCTATTAGAACTTTTTGAAACTCTTATATTAATTTCTCTTCTTTTTTGTGTAATTATATGTTTAAAATTATAATATACACATATACATATACAAATTTATATGTATATATATTTGCAGTCAAGCACCTTGCCAGAGATTTAGTTTTCATGTTTAGCTATGTGTAAAGGTTAACAGACCTGCATTGCTACCTATTTCATTAATTATTTCCTTTTTAGAAAAATCATAGAATTACTGTTACAATTCCAAATTTTATGCATTTCTTATATTTCCTTCCAGCATCTTATAATTAAATAACTGGGCCTATCTTTTTTGTTTTTTTTTCCTGTTTTTTTTTTTTTTAATTGAGAATAGATTTTTCACTCCTACAATATATTTTGACCACAGTTTACCCCTTTTTTCCACTCTGCCTCAGTTTCCCTTCAAAGAAGAGCAGGTATCCAAGAGAGAACAACCAAACATGACAAAGTAAAAGCTCTCATATTGAGGCTGAACAAAGCAATCCAATAGGAAAAAGAGTCCCAAGAGCAGACACACAGAGACACGTCAGCTTCCACTGTTAGGAGTCCCACAAAAATACCAAGTTAACAGACATGTCACGTGAGCAGAAGACCTGGTGCAAAGCCATGCAAGCTTTTCAGGGCTTGCCTCTTCATTCTCTGTGAGCTGATGGGACTCCTGCTTAGTTGATTCAGTGGGTCATGTTGTCCTGGTGTCCTCCATCCCCTTTGATTCCCTTAGTCTTTCCATCTTCCACAGGATTCCTGAGCTCTGAGGGGAGAGACTGCTGCAGACCTTCCATCTAGACTCTCTCTCTGTGTCTGGCTGTGGATCTCTGCACTCTGCATTCTCTGCACTCTTCTGTCTGCTGTGAGGAAGCCTCTCTGATGGCGACTGGACATGGCACCAATATATGAATATAGCAGAATATCATCAGGATCATTTCATTGATTTCTCCCAACCCCTACTTCTCTTTTTTGCCAGTCCTGTTTGGTTCTACCCTAGGTCTCTGGGCTATCCAGTCTCCCTGGCTGTCCAGTTATGGGCTTCCTATTTCCCCTTCCCTTTCCTTTTCCATCTGATATCATTGTATTCTATCACATCTACTCATCTCAAAAGTTTTGAATTCTTGTATTTCTGTTCCTTCAACTCAGCGGCTAGGCTCTGACTTGGTTCTGTCTCCTGATATTACAGACATGCATCTAGAGATTGCTCTATTTCCTGTCTTTAAGGGTCAGACCCCTGCAATGTCTGTGGGCTAACATTTAAATTAGTTTCTTTAAGTGTTTTGTTTGCCCCCTTTCTCACTGTTTATAGTACTAGAGCAAGTCCTGGAGTAATTTACCTTTGTGTGTAGAAGCAGAGGCACAACTCTTTATTTTTTGGCTCTTTGTTTTGAGCTATTTCTTCTACTTATACTTTCAATTTGATATTTAGAAGTGATAATCCTTTTCAGTTCAGCTACTAAATTTTGGAATCAGAAAATCAGGCTGAATTGAAAAAATGTCTTAGTGCCATAAATATATTTGCTGTGTGCCTTTCATCCTTGTATTAAACTTGCTATGCATCTTTGTCACATTTCTATTTCACTAGTGGCTTGTCAGTCTCACAATTTTTTAATGAAGTGTTTGAGTTCCTGTAAATGCCCTTAAAGATTTAACTCATATCCACCTTTAGAGATTACAGATTTTAGTAATAACTTCAGTAGCAGTACAAACCTGTGAATAGAAAGGGAAACATGATTTTCCTCTTCTGAGTTATTGTATTGATTGAATATCTGTCAGACTTTTGTCCTGCTACAATAACACCATAAAAATTTATCATATATTATGCTCCTTAGATTCCACTAACTTTCCTGCCACCTCTCTAATTGCTTCTAGTGGTCATGATATTTTGTATTCCACATGTGTCTTGGTTTCTTTTTCTGTTGCTGTGATAAAATACAAATAAAAATAAAATATTTACAATACAAAATATTTACAAACTAAAATAAAATACAAAAACAGCTTAAGAGAGAAAGGGTTTATTTTAGCTCAAAATGTTGTGTCAAAATGTGTGAGTGTCCCTCACTTCAGGAAATCACAATGGTAGCAGGAACTTAGGGAGCTAGCTACATCTCATGCAGAAACAGAGACCAACAAATGTGTATATGTTTGGTACTTAGATTACTTTCTGTACTCTTATATAGTCTAGAATCCCTGCTCAAGGAATTAAGGAATGGTGCCATCCACCTTACTGGCCACTTTAATTGAGGTAATCAAGGAAATTTCCCACAGATGTCCACAGGCCAATCTAATACAGAAAATCCTTCCTTACAATTTCCTTCCCAGATGACTCTGTTTTGTCAAATTGACAAATACCATCACAACATGTTTCCCATTTTCGTAAACATTTGCATTTTGTAACTGCTATTATCTTTTATGTGGTTGTATTTATGTGTTAATATAATAAAATACACTAAAATGCATAGCTTTATAAGGAGAAGAGATTTGTTTGGTTTATAGTTGTGAAAGTTAGGACTGAAGGTGACATCAGTTTATCTCTGGTTAGGGCTTCATGGTGGATCACATCACAATGGTAGAGCATATCTAGGATAAAAATACCCTAAGGTCAGAGAGAAAGCCAGGGAGACACTGGGGTCTTAAACCCCTGCTGAGTGGAAGACTCAAGTTAACTTAAGGACCTTTCATTAAGTACCAACTCTTAATATGACCTCCTTGGAAGCTTGACCAAGCTTCCCAAACACAATGAATAATTAGAAGGTAGATTTGAATCATATCTAAACCACAGCAGTGGTCTATTTCTCTGACTCCTGTCTTACGGCTTTATTATTTTTAATTTATATTTGAGAGCTAAGTTGAGAGCTAAGTTGAGAATGTTTTTCACCCTCAAAAGGGTAATTCTCTCACAATATGTGTGCTTGTATGTGTATGTGTGTGTGTGTGTTAAGAAGATTGATCATAGGATAATCTTCGAAAACCTGTGTTAATAAGTGGATTTGAATCAAAGGAGGAAATACTGATAAAGGATTTTTTTTTTCTAGACAGGGTTTCTCTGTGTAGCCCTGGCTGTCCTGGAACTCACTCTGTAGACCAGGCTGGCCTCGAACTAAGAAATCCACCTGTCTCTGCTTCCCAAGTGCTGGGATTAAAGGCGTGTGCCACCACTGTGCAGCGAGAAGGGATTTTTTTTTTATAGGAAAAATCTGCAAAGGACACTGAGCCATCTTGCTGTTATTAATTTTGTTATAGGTACAATCTGCAAAGGACACTGAACCACTCTTGCCCACATTCTACAGAGTTTCACTTCTGCTATTACTACTGTGAAAAAGATCCACAATTGTCTTTTTATCTTTTCTTAACTGTCCCATAATATAAAATCCCAGAATAGTAGCTCATCCAAATGATCAAGCCCAGATCACAGTTATACTTCCAGTGTCTAGAATATATAAAGAAGGTATTTGTACTTTCTTTAGTGTTTCTAGGAAAATCAGGGTTATACCTCCCTTTATCTTGAAATTTCTCTAGCAGAGAATGGGCATTTGGATACTGATCTGCCAAAAATAGCAAATGTCCATTCTATCAATCAATCTTTCCTAAATATTATTTAACTTGGCCAAGATTTTGATTGGTATTGGACAGCATGAGTTCAAGATTGTATTTGCTGACAACTACCTGGAGTGCTGCTAGTCTATGTTGCCAATTAAATAAGTACCCATATGCTTTCACAGACAGTTGAATTTGGAGTAGGACTGATATCCTTGTGTGAAAGTTAAGTTGCCTAATATAGAAACAGGGCTGACTACAAGGCCACCCTTGGTGCAAAGCAAGCTGTGGGAGTGGCTATAAGCATGGCCAAGAATCACTTTTAAAAATTAGTATGAATTTTGTCTAATGAACAAGTGAAGGAAACATTTTTATTTCATCTCCTGTCTTAGTTAGGGTTTTGTTGCTGTGCAGAGACACCGTGACCAAGGCAACTCTTATAAAAGAAAACATTTAATTGGGTCTGGCTTACAATTTCAGAGGTTCAGTCCATTATCATCATGCTGGGAAGCATGGCAGTGGTGCAGGCAGACATGGTGCTGGAGAAGAGGCTAAGAGTTGTACATGTTGATCTGAAGGCAGCCAGGAGGAAACTGTCTTCCCCAGAAATCCGGAGGAGGCTGTCTTCTGTCTTCTGTCTTCTGTACGGGGAGAATTTGAGCACTAGACCTCAAGGCTTGTCTACAGGGACAGGCCACACTTCCTAATAGTGCTGCTTCCCTTGGATCAAGCATACTCAAACCACCACATCCCCAAAAACTATGTGATATTAGCTCATTAATTTTTAAGATTGTAATTGATACTGCCTTATCCTAAGAAAATTTGACAGAATTCTCATAGAATATAATGCTTGAAAATAGCTAATGAATGTTTTTACAGTTTGACATGCTTTTCAAAAAGGTATGTAAGAAACATGCTTTAAAATAACTGAAAGAGTAAACTTTCATGCAATTTTTTTCTTTTGAAAGAAGAGTGTAAAAAGAACCTACGTTAAAATTTTATTTTGATGAGAGGTATGTTGGCACTAACCAGTACTTGGATATAGAAGCAGGCAGATTCATCTCTGTGAGTTTCTGGGCCAGCTTAGTTTAAATAGCAAGTTTTAGGCCAGTCAAGGGCTACATAATAAAATCTTGTCTCAAAAAATTAATTTCAATAGAAAATATGGTCACATGGCTAAAAATGGTACTTAGTACAAAAATCCACATCATTTATTGAATGTTCTCTCAGCGTTCTTAACCATTTAGATGGCTTCTTATTCCTTCTAAGGTTATTGTCATGTGAAAATGCACATGTGGCCCTTTGTCTACTTTTTAAAAACATGAAAGTTTTGGACTATATCCACTTTTCTTTTTTAAATTTTGACTTATACTTTTGTTTTTCACAGTGCTGGAGAGCAAGCCCAGGGCTTTTCAAGTACTACATAACGTGCCCTGCCCTTCAGCTGCACTCCAGCTCCAGCATTCTTACTTTTTAAAAACAACGCAGTCTGTGTTAAAGGTCTTTTCAAGAGAGCTACATAGAATTTTCCTGTGTTAAACATTTCTTAAACAGACAAAATCAGCTTTATCTCATCAGTTCCAATTCTGTTACAGTTTTCATGACTCTCTAAGAAGTTGTTGTTTTGGCATCTGCTTGGGGAAGAGAATGGGTTGTTCTAGGATACTTTCTGCATTTGTTTATGTGGGAGTTTTACTGTTAAGACTTTCTGGAATTTTGCTGTAAGTTACATATGAATTTTATAGTAGGACTTTGGTAAATTATATATGAATACGTATCATTGTTGTTACTTTCTAAAGTTTTAATGCTTTGATTTTATTTTTACTCATTAAGTTATTTTGTGGACAGTTTAAAAAATGTTAGATAAGTAAACCTTTTCCCTCTTGATTTTATTAGTTAAACACATTAAACATGTATTCTTTGTGGTTGTGAACTTAAAGATGTTTTATAGTGTGCTACAAAAATGACTGTCATGGCAAGCTATGCCCATAGGTGCAAGAATGGCACTGATGACATAGGGGTCCCAAATACTTTAAAAAATTGTTTTATGTGTATGAGTGTTTTGTCTGTTGTTATTTGCATATGTGTGTAATGTTCAAGGATGCCAGAAGAGGGTGTTGCATCTCTCTGAACTGGAGTTACAGATAGTTTTTAGCATAGACTATGGATAAATCAAGCTGGTACTCACCTGGAAGCTACATCCCTATTCTCAAGCTCTAGTGGTGCCAGAAGGTGCTATGCCAGCTGCCAGAGGAGCTTGTACCATCAGTGATCATCAGTCTTACCAACAGTGTAACACCCTTCAAACTACAGTGATTGGCTCAATAAGATATGCTTACTGCTGCAACAGTGGCATGAATGTTTTTGGGAGTAACCAAGTACTTTAGGATTACAGATGAGTCCTGATCATGAGATGGAAGCTATTCCTACCATTATTAAAGCAACCAGAAACCTGTGGCTCAATAGGTGATAGACCCTAGGTGAGAGCACAATACTATTATTCTTCTAAGTTAACATAGTATTAAAATGACTACTAATTGATATACACATAGATCAGAGGATCTATCTGTCATCATCAGAGAAGATTGTAGTAAATGAATGGGGAGCTGGAAGCCCCATTGCCAGAGGTAAGAGGAGATAAAGGAAATGGCTCTTTCAGGCTGACAGAAATCCATGTCACAGGTTCCTGAAGAATGATGAGTGTAAGCTCTTTCTGTCCACAGGCAATCCTTCCAAGTCCAGCATGAGCTGAGCCCAGGTATCATTTAGGGCATGTTACCTTTCTCTCCTTAGGTCGTTCTTCTCAGGTGTTTTGGTCACAGCACTGAAAAATGACAGACCTGCGGGGCAGTGGTGGTACACACCTTTAATCTCAGCACTGGGAGGCAGAGGCAGCTGGATTTCTGAATTCAAGGCCAGCTTGATCTACAGAGTGATTTCCAGGGCAGCCAGGGCTACACAGAGAAACCTTGTCTAGAAAAACAAACAAACAAACAAACAAACAAAACACAAAACAAAACAAAACAAAACAAAAACCTTAGAAGTATCTTGTCTATCAGACAAAACAGGAAATCCTATCTTATCTATTATCTTTCTCTTCATACAATATATTCTGATTAGTTTCACCTCCTTCTGCTTTTCCCATATCCTCCCCACCCATCCACATCCACACCTCTTCTTGCTCTCTCTCATTAGAAAACAGACTTTAATAATAATAATAAATAAGATAAAATAAAGAATATCTGTCTTCTACTTTTCAGTATTATGAACCGTTTGGTCCCTCTTACTGTTGGGAAGTAATTCACTGAACAGTACCATCCTCCAGAAAAATGTCTATGACATGGGCCTGAGGTGTGATATTAAAATTTCATTAAAAAAAAAAAACAAAAACAAAAAGATTGTAGTAAATGACAATTAACACAAAGACCCTCAATGGGTTAATGTGCAGAGAATGAAACTGGAGTGCTCAGCCCTACATTTGTAATACATGTCATGCCTCTCATCCAAAACACAGTGATCTTTGCAGAAGGAGGGACAGCAATGTTGTAAGAGCCAAAGGTAGTGGATAATATCAAGCAAAGTGTTTTCTGGATACAAGGGATATGATCTCACAGGTATTGTGACAACATGCATTAGACCTGTGCAAGATCAATCCAAAGAAATTCTCAGAATAGAAAGGGGAAGGTAGAGACAAATCTCATTGCTATTAAAGGAGCTGTGAGAATTTAATAATTGGTGTGAAAAGGAGAGTTAGTTTTTTTAAATGATGTGATCCTTGGTTGGTCACCACACTCCAGAGCAGGCCCCACTCCCAAGACTCGTTGGGAAATGCAAACTAGACTTGATGAAGACTAAAACAAGAGGAAAACTCAAAGCTGAGTCAGAAGGGGTGATACAGTGGTTATGGGCAGAGTTAGAAAAGGATGAGTAAATATGTTCAAAATATGAAATTATGAAAGCATTTATGAAGTTTGTTCTTTGAAAAATATGACATTTTGATTGTGAGCTTAGCATTTTTTGTTAGAAGAGTCCAGAGTAGGGAGAGGAAGTATGGCCAGCAGAATGAACAGGCCACAGGGGTGGGGGAATGAGAGGCTAGGACTGAGAGCCAAAAGAGTACATGCTGAGCCAAGCTTTTAATAGATGAACTATCTGAATTTTTATGGGCATTAAAAATCTTCAAATAGATTGTAATACTGTGTCTACTTGCATGGAAGGATGCTGTTACTTAATTTAACATACATGTTCTGATTTTTTATTCTAGTGTATTTTTAAAATTTTTTGAGATTCAAAATGCATTTATCTAATCATTTTGCTTGATTATGCAACTTTTCTTGTGCACTGGATTTACTCTCCTGTTTTGTGGTGACTTATTACTGTGATAACATGACCTTCAGATTTTGTGCTTCTGACAGAACTCAGTTTATGAATGAACACATTTACTTACATGAATACTTGTTATTCCAAAATAAGACATTTTATTTCTATTAGGATCCAATAACAAAGATG
The DNA here is from genome assembly GCA_019843815.1 of Montemys delectorum. Taxonomy (NCBI): domain Eukaryota; kingdom Metazoa; phylum Chordata; class Mammalia; order Rodentia; family Muridae; genus Montemys; species Montemys delectorum. Next base: position 32,986 of record JADRCD010177176.1, read on the forward strand.
TTTTAATTCATATACTTTCCCTCCCTGCATTTGGTAAAGGCTTCCATCAGCTTTTGAAATGTTTTTACCTGTTTCTACTTGAGTCTGTCAGAAGTTTTTATGGCATCTTTTCCTATTACTGACATTTACAACACTGTGGAATGCATTGAATAGTATGAACCAAGCAATGGGTTGCTTGGCTTGTATTTATTATAGTGGTCTTTTCTCAAAGTTATCATCCAACATATAGACTCATGCAGAATTTAAAAAAAATGTGGATATGCTGCTTCCAGAACCTGAAGTTCAACACTTTTCTCTTTCTAGTGGAAGGTAGAAGATTTTCCAGTTTGTCTTTTTACTTGGTTACACCCCTCACTGAAAGTAGAGTGGTGTTTCAAATGCATGGGTCTTGGTGTTTCAGACTTGTCAGTTTTCTCAGACTTTATTTCCCACTGTCTATAGTGTGCTTTATCAAGGTGTACACCCTGGCTACTTGCAGAGCCAGCTCCCTAGATTTTTAAAAATTATTTAAAAAATATCTTTTTAGATTCATCCATTAGATAGCCATTTCTTACACCTGATCGTCAGTTTCCAAATACACTTTTTTCCCATTATCTACTTCAGAGCATCAGTGAGGCTTAGAAATAATTCCATCACCATATAGTCACTATTTTCTCTATGCTAGTACACTTTCTTCTATCAGTGTATCCTTCTAGTTTACTACCAAGGAGCATTTTAATAAGTGTCTCCAGTTGGGTAAAGTCTGTTTGTTGCTTCATCTACTTATGTGCCATGGGATTTTCATGATCAGGCAATGCTCCAAAGCCTCATCTTGTTGTTCATTTTTTGAGAACATTCCCAGTACCAACTTTATTAGGTTGTGTTCTCTGAAAAATTGGCACTTGAAATATAATTCGAGGTGCAAGATGTTCAATAAAGATCAATTCCCTTTAAAGGCAAAAAGAGGAAACTATATTGAGATGAGGAAGAAACTAAATTGTGAGGTAGGCTTGAGAAGTTCCAGCCATGTCAAACTGTGTTAGACTTTTTTTTTTTAAAATTGGCCATTTTGTGTATTTACATTTCAAATGTTATCCCCTTTCCTGGGTTCCTCTTTGGAACCCCTCTCTCCCATCCCCCCTTTCTCTGCTTCTATGGGGATACTTTTGCTCCCACCTACCCACTTCTACCTCACCGCCCTGGCATTCCCCTACCCTGGGGAATCAAGCCCTTCATACGGCCAGGGCTGCTGCTTCTATTGATGCCAGAAAATGCCATCCTCTGCTACATATGTGCCTGGAGCCATGGGTCCCTCCATGTGTACTCTTTGCCATAACAAAATATATTAAGGAAACAACATAGAGAACAAATATTAATGGTTTCAGTCCATTCAGTCAAGGAGAGTTAGGTGGAGTAGAACAGCTCACATCACAGTAGCCAGGAAGCAGTAAGAGGTTATTCCTAGACTATCTGAATTTCTCCTTTTTCCCTTTGTATTCTGACTGGTCTCCCAACATATGGGACCATACCACTTATACTGAAAGTTGATATTCACTACCCTATTAGTTATTCTTTTAGAAACAGAGATGCATTTTATTAACTAAACAAAAAGTACTGTTTTTTTTTTATTAGATATTTTCTTTATTTACATGTCAAATAATATCTCCTCTCCAGGTTTCCCGGTTTCCCCTCTGCGGGGGGAAAAAAAAGAAAGGAAAAGAAAGGAAAAAAGAAAAAAACAAAACAAAACAAAACAAAACAAAACCCTGTTCCCTCTTCCCTCCCCCTGCTCACCAACCTACCCTCTCCCACTTCTTGGCCCTGGCATTCCCCTATACTGGGGCATAGAACCTTGACAGGACCAAGGGCCTCTCCTCCCATTGATGACCGATTAGGCCATCCTCTGCTATACATATGCTACTGGAGCCATGAGTCCTGCCATGTGTGCTCTTTGGTTGGTGGTTTAGTCCCTGGGAGCTCTGAGGGTACTAGTTAATTCATATTGTTGATCATCCTATGGGGCTGCAAACCCTTCAGCTCCTTGGGTCCTTTCTGTAGCTCCTTCATTGGGGACCTTGTACTCAGTCCAATGGATGGCTGTGAGCCTCTACTTCTGTATTAGTCAGGTACTGTCAGAGCCTCTCAGGAGATAGCTATATCAGGCTCCTGTCAGCCAATACTTACTGACATCCATAATAGTGTCTGGATTTGATGATTGAATATGGGAAGGATTCCCAGGTAGAAGTCTCTGGATTGTCCTTCCTTCAGTCTTTGCTCCATAGTTTGTCTCTGCAACTCCTTCCATGGGTATTTTGATCCCCCTTTTAAGAATGAATGAAGTATCCATACTTTGGTTTTCCTTCTTCTTGAGTTTTTTGTGGTTTGTGGATTGTATTTTGAGTATTCCAATCTTCTGGGCTAATATCCACTTATCAGAGAATGCATACCATGTGTGTTCTTTTGTGATTGGGTTACCTCACTCAGGATGATATTCTCCAGATCCATCCATTTCTCTAAGAATTTCATAAATTCATTGTTTTTACTAGCTGAGTAGTACTCCATTGTGTAGATGTACCACATTTTCTGTATCCATTCCTCTGTTGAGGGACATCTGGGTTGTTTCCAGTTTCTGTTATTATAAATAAGGCTGCTATGAACATAGTGGAGCATGCGTCCTTACTACATGTTGGAGCATCTTCTGGGTATATGCCCAGGAGTGGTATAGCTGGGTCCTCTGGTATAACTATGTCCAATTTCCGGAGGAACCGCCACACTGATTTCAAGAGTGGTTGTACCAGCTTGCAATCCCACCAGCAATGAAGGAGTGTTCCTCTTTCTCCACAACCTCACCAGCATTTGCTGTCACCTGAGTTTTTTATCCTAGCCATTCTGACTGGTGTGAGGTGGAATTTCAGGGTTATTTTGATTTGCATATTCCTGATGACTAAGGATGTTGAACATTTCTTTAGGTGCTTCTCAGCCATTTGGTATTCCTCAGTTGAGAATTCTTTGGTTAGCTCTGTACCCCATTTTTTTAATAGGGTTATTTGGTTCTCTGGAGTCTACATCAATAAGTACTTTTTAATCCAATCAAATTAGCAATCAAGATTAAACATCACACAGGCCAATTTATAAAAAATATATTAAAAATATTTTCTGTACATTGGCGTTTTGCATGCCTGCATGCCTGTGTAAGGGTGTCTGATTCCCTGAAACTGGACTTATAGACAGTTCTGAACTGCTATGAGGGTGCTAGGAATTGAACCCAGGTAACTCTGGAAGAGCAACCAGTTCACTTAACCACTGAGTCATCTTTCCAGCCCCAAGGCCAAATTTTTTGAGCTTCTAAATCTCTATCTCCCATACTCCCCATGTGTGTAAAACTGTTAAATGTGACTTTCACCCCGACTTTTAATTTGTTTTTGGTGTTGGAAATTTGTGGATGTAACCCAGGGTCTCAGTCATGCTAATCATATTCTATATCCAAACTTGTTTTTTCTACCCCCACAATTCTTTTCCCTTTGTCTCTCCCTCCCTCCCTCTTTCCCCCTTCTCTTCTTTTTTGTGCATCTTTTCTTTTCTTTTCTTTTTTAATGATATTGGACATTGAGTGTAGGATCTTCTGCATTATATATATATATATATATATATATATATATATATATATATATATATACTCTACTACTGAACTACATTCCAGCACCAAACCTGATTTCTTGAAAGTTACTTCTCTGTGGGAGAGTCAGGCTTTGATGGATTGAAAGTTTTCTGTAGAATCTTGGTGGTACATTTCTAAGAATAAAAATTTTAAGGTTAGTAAATAACAAATAAGGATGCCCAGGTAATTTAAGATAGATACTAGTTTTTCAGTATAAATCTGTTTCGTATATTTATGATATTTAATATATATTATAATTTTGCAATTTCCCCTTTTCTTTCCTCTCTTCAGTCCTCATGCACACACCCCTGTTGTTTTCCCTCAAATTTGTTGTTTCTTTTAAAAAATATTGTCAAAAAATATTCCTAAATATGTAAATACAACCTATTAAAACCGTATAATATTATTTATATGTATGTTTTCAGAACTGACCATTTGGTATTGGATAACCAGTTGGTATGGGGAAGACTATTTCTTCTGCTCTAATTATTCATTACTTTCCAAGTTTTTTGTTTAGTGTTGAGGCCTCATGGATGTCCTGCCTTCTACCTTAGCATGTCTATTGGTGTGATCCTTCTCCAAGTCTTATTTAGGCAGTCATGCTGATGAGACTTCGTGGGTTTAGCTCCCCTAATGTTTCTGGGAGACATACTGTCACACCAAATTTCCTGTCCTCTGGCTCTCAGAATCTTTCTGCCACCTCTTTTGCAATGATTGATAAGCCTTTATATGCAGGAGCTGTATTGTAAATGTGTAAGTTTTGACTGGGCTCCACAACTCTGCATTTTGATTGGTTGTAATTTTCTGTAATGGTCACCATCTGTTGCAAAGAGAGTTTTTTTTTGTTTGTTTTTTAAATAAAGGGTGAAGGCTACAGTTATCTTTGCATAAAATGATAAATATTTAGAATGTAGTTAGGAATTATGCTGGTTGTAGGTTCTCCTTCAAGATCTATACCTTCACTAGCCCAAGGTAGTTGGCTAGGTTTCAAAGACCAGGCATGATTTTCCTCTTTATGAGCTGGCCCATATATTTAATATGTCTAATTTTTGTTTGTTTGCTTTCTGAGACAGAATTTCTCTGTGTAGTCTTGGCTGTCCTGGAACTAATTATGTAGACCAGGTGGCCTCAAACTCAGACTTACCTGCCTCTGCCTCCTGAGTACTGGCATTAAAGGCAGTGCTATCATTGCCCAGCTAGCATGTCTAATTTAATGGTTTGTAGATACTAAATAAGCAGTGTCTGTTTTTGTATGTAACCTGATGTTTTTGAAGTGTGAAATTATGAAAAAATGTTTAAAATTTTATTGGTTTCTGTCTTCTTAGCTTTCTATGAAGTATTTTTGGGTCATGTGGAAACATGACCTTTCACATGAGCATTCTAAAGCAAAACTTAGAATTTCTTTCCGGGATTACAGTTCTCTTTCTTTCTTTCTTTCTTTTTCCTTTAAGAACACAAATTTTTATTAACTATCAGATTTTCAGATTGTTTACATATAAGATAATGATGTATTTGATATGTATCACATCATAAAATTTTCAAACCAAAATAATTTAAAGTACAATAAAAAAGAATTAAAGATTTTCTTTGTCATATTTCCAAAATCTTCCAAGAGTCATTAGAAAGCTACAATAATGTGCAGACAAACACAATAAACATGCCTTTTGCAACAAAACTCAGATTTAATAAACAATGGAATAAGAAAGGGAGAAAAGTGTTTCTCTGTCATCCAATCTGATCGTCACATACTTGCTTAATTCACTGGATACATACAGTAAGGATGATTCCATATTTTCAAGGCCAGATGTCACTGACATTGCACCAAGTAGGAAAAGGAGACATCAAATGCAGAAGTATCTTGGGACAGAACCTAAAATAGCTCCACAGGAGTTGCCGCTCCAGGGGAAGGAAAGGCTTGCCTCTTCACTGCCACAGACCTTGAAAGAGGAGCGCGCCTCTGCTGAAAACATGTCTTCAGAAACCCTGAAAACCAGCTGCCCAGAAGACCTCTCTGATTAGCTATAACTCGGGAAAACAGCACTAGTGCTCAATAAACTATATTCTTTATCCAGCTCCTTTGGATGAGAACACAGACTTTCAGCTTAGCAGCCGTGCTTTCTATGTCTTGGAACTTTACTGTACAGTTCTCTTTCTGAGCATATCAAGTCTACTTTGGTTTGTGGTAAACTATTAGTATGAATGGCAATTTGTAGCAACATGATGGAGAATCTATCTCTTCCATTAGTGTAGATTCTCTAAGAGACTATCCAGAATGTCATGTGTCTTCCAGACTCACAATGTAGTAAAATGAACATGTGATGTTTTTTAAAGTTTGTTTACATTATATAGGCTACATTTGGAAATGTGATATATTGAAAATACTTTTACTTTGAACAATTTTTTAAAATATATTTTATGACTGTTTTTTCCTTTAGGTTTCAAGCCCCCCTTCCAGTGGACTGTATTGCTTCAGAATAGATTCCAAGAAGTAAGGGTTGAAGGAAGAGCAATATATGTGCTTAGAACTTCAGCTAGGGTTTAGACATGTTTCAGTAGTTTCGAAAGTTGGATTGAAGGGTGACAGAAGCCATTTTGGTACTCAATATTTTTTCCCTAAATAAATCAGGACTTTGAATTGGGGAACAAAGAGAGAATAATGTACTTTCTTAATTATTGACTCATGTGATGTGGCCTAATAGACTCATATCTAATTATGGAAAAAAACCACAACTTCAATGTAGTAGCTGAAGAAGATTCCAAGGATACTTAGTACACTGAGCCTAAGGACACAAGTGCTGCTGTCTAAGCTCATGTGTGAACATTTCAGAATTGGAAAATGACACTTCTCTGACAATCTGGAATAATATTGGATGACAGTACCTTTAGTAGCCTTGCAGTGATCTCATGGTAGGTACCAGCAATGTGACAAGAGCTAGACATTGTAGGGAGCGAAGTTGTTGGGCAAAGCAGGAGGAGAAAAATGCCATACATTGTAAGGTAAGGGTATTTTACATTCCTATTCGTACTCATATTGAAACATTAGTAGTGCATTACAAATTCAATACTGACATATTAAGAACTAGTTGGACAAAGTGTAATGTAGCCAGATGTTTGGCTACTTTTGTGAGTTCTTTTGCTTTCAGCCTTCTCCACCTCTTTTCTCCACCCTTTCAACTCCCCGACATTAGGTAGGAGAGAAAGAAAGATAGAAGGGAGGGAGGGAGAGAGAAGACAGAAAGAAATCCCTGAGTAAAGTCAGGAGTAGGAAGGGAGCAATGATATTATTGGAGTACTTCCAGAAGATTAGCAGTATTGAGTTATTGGGGCCAGTTTGATCTTCGACATCAGGATATCTAATTTCTTCTTTCTGTCTCTTTGCCCATGACTACTATGTAATTATAAAGAGGAGAATAAAAAAAAAAGAGAATAAATATGAGCACTGTCCTACTTTCCTTCTGTGTTGCTGTGACAAAATACACTGGAAAAAACAACTTAGAGAAAGAATTTATTTTAGTGCACAATTTCAAGTTATGGTCCTTTATAGCAGGAAATGCATAGTATTCAAGGCTTGAGACAGCTGGTCCATCACACCCATAATTGAAAACATCAAAGAACATATACATACTTATTATTCAGTTTACTTTAACCACTCATATATAGTCCAGGATTCTTGGTTTAGGGAATCGTGGCAACCAACTGGTTTGGATTTTCCCACATAAATTAATGTAATTATGACAATTATTCAACAGACACAGCCACAGGCCATCTTACAAGTTGACAGTAAAAAAAACAACTATCACATGAAATTCCATGATATTATTTTAAAATTCAAGCATTCAAATGATAGGCAAACTGCTGATAGTAATTTTAAAAATATTATAAAAATGAAGATACAAAAATTTAAAGACCTATAAAATACACATACATAGTTATAGAAGCATTTTGAGGGATGTTATATACCTGATTCTCTACAGAATCTACCAGACATGACATCCAAATGATAATAAAAGTTCTGTAGATATTCAAAAGTATATTCCTTTTTGAACCCCTTTGTGAACAATGTTGAATTCTTTAGAAAATCGCTGTTTTTTTAATCAGTTCACTGTGCACATAGACGACTTTGCAATATCGCTTATTTCTACTTTCTTAGGCATAGTTGATTTCTGCTCCCTCTGAAATATAAGAATAGTTCATCTTTCTCTATTTTCACCACCTTCTGGTATAAATTTGTATTAAGATATCATTTAGGATGGAAAGGAGATTTAGGAATCAAATTAGATCTCATAAATTTCTTCTAAATCTGTGCAATAGGTCTTGTCTATGGGTCTAGGTTTGTCCCATGGTCTTAAGCATATTGATAGGAATGTTATGCTGATTAGTTATATTATTATTAGTTGTACTATGTTATTATATAACAATTATATGCATTTAATAAATTTACTTAGCATGTGAAGTTTATGTCACTTATCCAGTATCAATAGGACATTGCTGGAATGAATTGCTGTTCAGTACTATGATATTATTGTATCTACAATACTTGATCTGTATACTTAGCTGCCTACTCTAACATTGAAGAAGTGTTGAACCTTTTGTTCACTGTTATGGTATAGTCTGTGATCTTGAAGAGTTTTGCTTCTGTTCCATTAATTGGTTGCCACACTGGAGCTCAACACCTTTCTTTCTATTGGTATATTTCCCATCTGAAGTTTTGATATTTTGTAGATGATTTTATAATTTTGTCTTTGCAGTGTCATTGCAGAAGATAAAATATCATGGACACATGAGTATGTCTAATATCCTCACTGGAATGCTATATATGTGTTCAGTATGTCTAAGAATCAAAGTAAAACATAGCAATCATCTGTTTGGGAGAGATTATCAATGCCATCCCACTGATGGCATGAGAAGTCATGTCTTTGGCAGTCAGCTGGCTGAAATTAAAGGCCACATCACCAAAATGAGAAAATTTGATGAAAATGATGATATGTGAGATGAAACGATCATTTCCTTTTTGACAATTATGAAGTTAGGATAGATAGTGTGGGAGGTGTAAGGGTTACAAAGAGGATTAGGTGTAAGAATAACACAGCAGAGTGGGAGGATAGCATTTAGTGCAGATGGTAATATAATGTATTGTAGCTATATTATAGGGCATATTAAAACTGGCTAGGGAAATAATTTTAAAGCTAGTGAAGTGAACATTTTTTTCAAATAATATTTATAAAAATATTGCTTTTCAGATTAAAATTAGGACTATTGTTCAAGTTATAAATAAAAATATTGGCTTTTTAACAAAGGGAATGAATGCCAAAGAGATTTATGGGGTCTTCAGTTAAGTGTTTTTACCTTTCTGATTAACTCTATATAAATAGTATTGCTAAAATATGCACTCTATTTTAGTACTACTGTCTTTTAATAAATATCACGTGGAAGCTGGAGAGCAGCTTCATTAATCTTAGCAGTTAAGAGCACTGAATGCTCTTCCAAAGGACCCAAGTTTGATTTCTAACATCCACATGGGAGTGAATAACTGTCTGAGAGTCTGACGCTCTGTTTTACTTTCCACAAGCACTATACACATACAGAGCACAAATAGACATGCATACACAATACTCATATACATAAAATAAAAATAAAGTTAAAAACTTAAAAAAATTATAGCTGAGGCAGCTATAGAAAAAGAAAATTAAAACATACAATTTGTTGAACAAGTTAAATAGATTAAAGAAGGAAATGTATTTTTCTTGATTTGCACTGATCCCATAGCACATTCACTCGAATTCCCTTTGTAAATATTATAATTTTATCATATATTTAATACTTACAGTGAGCTGTAAACAAATGCTCCATAGTATAAACATCTGGGTAGTTTTTATTAATTGCTGTTTATAAGCTGTATATTGACAATGTAATTATTTTAAGAAACATGTAACAAAATATTCATGTCTTAATTACTTTTCTGTCATTTTGATAAAATGCCATGACCAACTAAAGGGACAAAGAGTTTATTTGGCTTATGTTTCAAGAGGAGAAAGAATCCATGATGATGGATAGATATGAAAGCAAGTGGCAGCCATGGCAGCAGGGGCAGGAAGCTGAGAGTTCATATCCCAACCACCACCATGAAGCAGATGAAGGAGAGAGAAGAAGGGAGGGAAGGAGAGGAGGAGGGAGGGAGGGAAGAAGAGAAAGAAAAAAGCAAGAGAGAGAGAGAGAGAGAGAGAGATAGGAAGTAAACTGAGTTTGGTGATGCCTTAACCTTTAAAAGCCAGTGACATACTTCCCCAGCAAGGATGGGGAGTCATTCATTCCCCGAAACAGTGCCACTAACTCAGACCAAGTGTACAAAATGCTCAATAGGAATGGGGACCTTTTCTGTTCACTACTACAATTAGGAAGGATACATTTTGTCAGACACAAAAGTTTTCGGTACTAAGAAATTCATATTTGTGACCCAAGAACTCTGCATGATACCATACCATTAATAGGTACTTAATAATGATTATCAGTTGAATCTTATATTTTACACACAGTGAGTAATTACATAAATAGCTAGCAATAGTCCTATAAGTAATATTATTTGAGGGATTTTTGTAAGGCTATTATACTTCAATTAATTATTTATAAAATCATAATATTTTTGTCTTAAATAATTTTTTTACAGTTAGGTGAGGTATTGTTTTCAATGTAATTCTTTAATAAAATGAAAAATTTAGAAAAGTAGTCCATAGACTATGTTAGCATTTGGATGTATAGGTTAGAAAATTACCCCTTGTAAAAACTAAGATGTGGTGGGTATGAGGTTAGAAATATGATTAGATAAAAGAGTGATATGACAAAAATATTTTACTGGAAAGAAGAAAGGACTTTTCTTGGAGTCTGATTCTATTTGTTCTTTTAGTAATTGGCTTGAACAATATGATCTTAGAGGGAAGAGGACAATAAAAACAAATAAACAGATAGACTTTATTGTCTTTTCATGAGAGAGGAATACAAAGATGACTACTTTGTTATGTAAACTTTGCCTGAGTACAATAGCAACAGTGATTCCTTCAATATAAGGTTTCAATATTTTATGCTATATGACTCTAGTACTTTAGCCATAAGAGACAGGGGTCTAGGAATTGGTGCTGTATCCAAGACTTTTAGCTGGGTACCTCCTGAGTGACCTGACCCAGAGGGTTATTCATTATTGAATGGTGATCAATTTACTGAAAGTAGTTACTTTCTCAGAGTTCTTAATTCCACACGATGAGAAGCAGAGTCAGTAGAGAAAAAGGAAGGACAAAAGAAGAAATTAGTTCAGTACTAAGTGCTCAATATTTACTGTGTGCGAGGCACTGTTTTTAGGGGCACAAGATATAGTCAGGAACTAAAATTGGCTTTTATGAATTGATATTCTGGTTGGGGAGATGATAATAAGTAAATAGTATTTCATGTAACAAATTAAGAAAGAAAATAATTGCTTTTTAATTTTGGTAGTCTAAGAGTGTCTCCTATAGGAGTTAACTAGATGAAGACTTAAAAGAAATGAAAGAAAGTTATGAGAATATCTGGAGTTGGGTTTTTATAGGCAGGAAAAATAGCATATGGAAAAATCTTTAGGCAGGAGTATGCATGTTAAGGAACAGCAAGAAGAAGGTCCAGATTTTTGGAGCACTAGAAAATAGCTAATATGAGTTGTAGATAGATATTCTTGCTTGCCTACTTGACTACAACTTGAATTAACTATAACTCAAGTTTTTGGGTATAACTATGAGGGATTTTTCTCAATTCAGTCACTTCAAGTTGGAAGACTCATTTTAAATCCAAATTTTTTTGAGGTGGAAAGAGCCTCCTTAAAACTGGGCCATCCCTTTTGGTGTCAGGGTGTATGAAGGGTGTGGACAAAGGAAGCTCTTTGCCTGCTTCTCCTTACTCTTTCTTGTAGCTATAACCAATTAGAGCTACCCAAATTGATGCAGGCAGGAACATTCCTTGTTACCTGCACCAATGTTCCATGTTCCTGAATGAAAGACACACACACACATACACAGGTTATATTTTGATATATCTTAAACAGTTCAGTGGCTGGGCCACTTACTAACCTTCATGTGGCTGATGTACCCTCTTTTGATATTTACTTACTAAAATCTATGTTCTATCTTTGCTGCTCTGCACCCAGACCTGTAGCCCACCTCTGCTGTGTCCACCCCCCAACACCTACATGACTGTTATCTCTCTGTCTGTAGCACCTCTCAGGCATGGTGTCTCTCTTCCTTCCCATGCATGGTGGCTATCCCCTTTCTCTCTACCTTGGTCCCTTGCCCAGGAATACCCAAGTCCCACCCCTGACTTCTTGTCCAGCCATTGGCTGCCAGAAAATTTATTTACCAATCAAAACCAACTGGGGGCAGGGTTCCCACAGTCTCTTATGTGTGGACATAAGGATTCTCGAATTCTCATGGAATCATGGGGACCATATCCACAATATTTTCTGGCAAGTTCATTTCTTTACTGGCTTTAGAGCCAGTAATGGCTTCTTCAGAATTCTAGCATATACTGAAGACCAGTTGATACATTCAGCCTTCTGAACTGAACAATTACTGTATTCTTAGACTTTGTATTGGTAGACAGCCATTGTTGGATTAGCTGAACCACAGCCTGCAAGGAACTATAATAAGCCACACACACACACACACACACACACACACACACACACACAATGCCAGAGTGCAGAATTCTATCAGACCTTCAAAGAGGGCCTAATACCAATTCTTTTCAAACTATTCCACAAAATAGAAACAGAAGAAACACTACCCAATTTGTTCTATGAAGCCACAATTATGCTTATACATAAACCACACAAAGACCCAACAAAGAAAGAGAACTTCAGACCAATTTCCCTTATGAATATTGATGCAAAAATACTCAATAAAATTCTTGCAAATCAAATCCAAGAACACATCAAAACAATCATCCATCATGATCAAGTAGGCTCTATCCAAGGAATGCAGGGATGGTTCAATATATAGAAATCCATCGATGTAATCCACTATATAAACAAACTCAAAGGAACAAAACACATGATCATCTCATTAGATGTTGAGAAAGCATTTGACAAAAATCCAATACCTTTTCGTGGTAAAAGTCTTGGAAAGATCAGGAATTCAAGGCCCATACCTAAACATAGTAAAAGCAATATACAGCAAACCAATAGCCAGCATCAAATTAAATGGAGAGAAACTTGAAGCAATCCCACTAAAATTCCAGGACTAGACAAGGCTGCCCACTCCCTACCTATTCAATACAGTACTCAAAAGTCCTAGCCAGAGCAATTATGCAACAAAAGGAGGTCAAGGGGGCACAAATTGAAAAGGAAGAATCAAATTATCACTATTTGCAGATGATATGATAGTATACTTAAGTGGCCCCAAAAATTCCACTAGAGAACTTTAAGCCTGATAGTCAACTTCAGCAAAGTGCCTCAAGACAAGAACTTCAAGTCTCTGAAAGAAAAAAATCAAAGATCTCAGAGGATGGAAAGATCTCCCATGGTCATGGATTGGCAGGATTAATATAGTAAAAATGGTCATCTTGCCAAAAGCAATATTCAGATTCAGTGCAATCCCCATCAAAATTCCAACTCAGTTCTTCATAGAGTTAGAGCAATTTGCAAATTCATTTGGAATAACAAAAAAGCCAGGATAGCAAAAACTATTCTCAGCAATAAAAGAACAGCTGAGGGAAGTCAGCATCCAGATCTCAAGCTGTATTACAAAGAAATAGTGATTAAAAACTACATGGTATTGTTCAGTGACAGACAGGTAGATCAGTGGAATAGAATTGAAGACCCAGAAATGAACACACACACGTATGGCCACTTGATCTTTGACAAAGGAGCTAAAACCATCCAGTGGAACGAAGACAGCATTTTCAACAAATGGTGCTGATTCAACTGGTGGTCAGCATGTAGAAGAATGCAACTTGATCCATTCTTATCTCCTTGTACAAAGGTCAAGTCTCAGTGGATCAAGGACCTCTACATAAAACCAGATACACTGAAACTAATAGAAGAGAAAGTGGGAAAGCCTCGAATATATGAGCACAGGGGAAAAGTTCTTGAACAGAACACCAACGGCTTATGCTCTAAAAATTGAGAAATGGGACCTCATAACATTGCAAAGCTTCTATAAGGCAAAGGACACTGTCAATAGGACAAAACAACAACCAATGGATTGAGAAAAGATCTTAACAAAATCTTGAATGTTTGATTTTACCAGTTAAGATTTGTCAGCCACAGTGTAGGGGAATGGGAGAGCAGGGAGGCTGGAGTGGGTGAGTGGGTGGGGGCATACCCTCATAGAAGCAGAAGGAGGGGGGATGATATCGGGGGTATTTGTGTGGGGGAATCAGGAAAGGGAATAACATTTGAATTGTAAATAACTAAAGTAGCCAATAAAAATGACTAAGCATAAAAATAAATAAATAAATAAATAAATAAATAAAACACCTGGGAGCTAGATGCTTGGGTAAAAACCTATGAATTCAGAGGAGCACTTTCTCAGCCTCAGCCAGTGTCCCCAAAGGAAAACCCACTCTCTTTACACTGTCTTAAAATCCCTTCCAACTGAATGTCCCTCCTTCCTGTGTGTCTCTGTTCATCTTTCTGACTTTATCTTTTTTTCTCTGTTGGCTCTTTGTCAACTAGTTGCTTTCGATCTGCTACTAAACTTATGGTAGACTTTGTTTACAATAAACAGAAAGCTCTTGGATTAAAGGTATGTGCTAGATCTGTTTCTTGCTTGCTTTTGGGGGGAGGTCATGGTGGCACATGGAGTTGAGTGGATAGGGGAGGTATGAGAAGGGGAAAACATCAAAATATATGAAACAAAGTATTTCAGTTAAAAAATTGTTTGGTTTGGAATGTGTTTTGAGCCTAGTGCAAACAAGTTTGGGTAACAATTTTGTTATATTGTGTGATAGAAAGACAGGGCCAAAATGTAATTTCAGAAATGTCAAGTTATAACCATTAAAGACAATTTAACAAAACAATTTTAAATTGTTTAATAAATAACATTAAAAGAGGCAGGCTAAGATGTCCTTGAGAATAGAGTAGATTTGTGGTGTGTGTGTGTGTGTGTGTGTGTGTGTGTGTGTGTGTGTGTGTACTTTGCCTAGTATTTGACAAGCAGTAGATATGTAATAGATCTTATCTTAAGGAAAGGATGAATTGATGAATTCTAATCCTTATTTACACTGCCTAGTTTATACATACAGACTATGGTGTATACGTTTTTCTCTACTGGGTATTCTGAGAAGTGGTTTGGTGTACTAGTTAGTTTTTGTCAACTTGACACTAACTGGAGCCTCCCGGAAAGAGGGATTCTCATGTGAGGAATTGCCTTCAGCAGATTGGCCTGTGGGTATATTTGTGGAACATTTCATGGATTAATGATTGATGTTGGAATGCCCATCCCATTGTGGGAAGTACCATCCCTAGGCAAGAAGTGGTCCTAGGTTATACAAGAGAGCAAACTATGCAAGCCAGGCCAGCAAGCCCTGAAACTGCGTTCCTTTGTGGTATCTAATTCAGTTCCTGTTTCCAGGCTACTGCTTTGAGTTCCTTCCCTGACTTCCCTCAACTATGAACTATAACTTGTATGAAGAAATAAACTCCTTTTTTCTCCTAAATTTGTTTTGGTCAGTAATTTATCACAACAGCAGAAAGCAAAGTAGGACATTTGGCATCATTCTTCTTACACTTGAAGTAGTTATTGACTTCAGAAGGAAATGTAACCATAACGGGTAGATTTCAACTTTAGGAGTTGAGCCAGAGACTTATTTGGGTTTAAAATGTAGATGTCATTTGTTTGTTTGAAAAATTTCCCAATTTTGTGTTACATAAAAATAAGTATCACTAGAATAATATGAGGTTATTCTTTGTAACATCTGTGTACACAATTATTATTAGCAGTGTTAATCCAAAAGCATAGTCATCGGCATAATACCTGTATCACCACCAGATGCAAGCTTTCTGAACCTAACACTAAATAAATGATTTTTGAATAATTTTAGTATGATTTTTAAAAATAAACAAAAATGTAAACTTTTTTCCAAAAGCTAACTCATTTGCCTCCAATGAGTCCCTTTTAAATGAATATTTTAAAAATATGCTATTGTGATTCTAAAATGCAGTTTTTCCTTTAATATAAAACAAAAATAGACATCTGTGAATAGTAGTTGTTATGAAAACAGAATTTTAGTGTATGTACTAACATAAAAAAATAGAGAAAGACTCAATTTTCAAGATAAGGAACTAACTTTTGTTAAAAATGGAAACTTACCACCAGCCACATCTGTCAATGCATGTTTTGCAGACAGGCTTGGAATAAAGTACATTTGAATCCTTAAAGTGAACTTGTGGATATGTCTTAAGAATTTAAAAACTTCTTGACCAAATATTTACATGCTACTATTAGATTCAGGAGTGTATCCTGGGACAGAAATGTCAACCTTAAAAATTTTAACTGTAAAACAAAAACTAAACCATTGTAAATTTCCTTTAGTCATCTTGTCTATAATATTTCTCTTTAAATAATTTTGGTGGTATTTATATATTCCATCTCTACTTTGAGAGAAACAGATCCTGTTTATCTACCTTTGATTCTCTTTTATGAATATTAACTACTGTTGCCATGTCCTGTTTTGTGTAAGTGTTACATAAAAGTTCATGTGTTAAGGACTTGGTTTCCAGCTTGCTGCTGCTGTGAGATGGTGCAGACTTTGAAAGATGGGAGTCTAGTGGGTGTTTTCAGTAAATTTGGGTGTTCTGTTAAGGAGGACTGTGTAAAAGAAGTCTAGCTTTTTTATTTTCAATTTTTCATTATATATGCATGGAATATAATATTTTATTATATGAAGAGATTTTTGCACAAGAATATATTGTATGATATCTTGCTCTTTTTTCTTTTGATTCCCAGACATGAATTAAATGTATCTCCTTTGCCATGAAGCCTTGATATGGTATATTGTGCTACCATAGGGTCTATGCAACTGAGTCAGGTTGGTTATGGACTAAAATTAAGACTGTGAGGTAAAATAAATCTTTTATATTTATATTCTGATTATCTCAAATATTTGGTATAGCATAGCAATGGAGAGCTGCCTAACAATGTCAAAGAAAATGTGTATAGACAATTAACCTCTTTGCCATTTTGGCAGTAAATTTAGTACTTTAAGAGCTCTTGTGAGTGCATTGCCAATTTTCTTATTTTTGAAAACCTACTTGACATAAAGAGTTGGTATTACTGATTTGTTATTATAGAACATGGTTATTTGATTTTAGATGCATATATTTTGATCAAATATAAATAATATAAAATTCAATTATCTGTCTCAAGTGCTATGATTAAATAATATAAAATTCAAAAGCATTCAAGTCAGGGATTTACATATTAACAACATTATGCAATTATTTCTATTCTTTTATCCCCCAAAATTGATATTTCCTCCTCCTTCCAAAATCCTTTACTCATTAATCAGTGACTCCTTATTTCTCTTTACCCACACACCCTGGAAACTATTGATTTTCTCTTTCTATAGACTTTTATATAAATGAAACAATATCTGTCTGACAATTAAATTACCATGTTTGTAAAATTTATGGTTTTATTTATTTTTATCAATTGACTAGTGTAGAGAGCCTCGGTGAGCGGTGATAGCCAGCAGATGGTGCTGACATCTGGTGCTCTCCCAAGTTTACAGGTGATTTGCACAGGTGCTAGCAGAATTTGCGCCAAGTCTCGGCCCATCCTGGGGCATAATGCGCTCCCGAGCAAACAGCCAATCAGAATGAACACGCCGCTCCAGGGCATATATAAGCAGTGCCTTTTCGGGGTTTGGGGTCGCCCTCTTGAAGATGCAATAAACGGTTGTTGCAGAAGGATCCTGTGTGTCCGCGTGCGTTCTTGCCGGCGAGAGGACTTGCGCGGATTACAGATGGTGCTGAAACCCGGGAATTTACCATTGCTGGCACCAAGGGGACCCTCCGTTCACGGAGAAGGATTCAGAACTGCAGGGCAGAGGTACGCTCTGAGAGGTATGTTTAGTCTTGTCCTTTTGGTTTCGTTTTGCTCACAAGACAACATGCCAGAAACAGAGCGGGAAAGGAGACTAGGAGCTCAGAGAGAAAAAAGAAAAGGCATGCTGAAAACGAAGATAGGCCCTTCCAAGAAGCTCAGTTCTCAGAAGCGAGAGATGAGGGAAAACACGCCCTGGGAGAGAAGTGTAGGGAGAGAAAAAAGAAATATCTTTATCCGATAAAGGAACTAGAGGTTTTGGGGCTTGATAGTTCTGAGTTAGAAGAAGTAAGTCCCTTTGAGGAAGAAGACCTAGATGAAAAAGCAGCTCGCTGGGAGGAGCCGCCTCCGCAAAATCGAAAGTGAAAGGAGGCGGGGAATGGGAACCACACGGCTTCCCAGCCGGCAGCAGCAAACTCCTAGATAGCAGTTCTGGCCTTAATTCCAGAAGGGCTGGGGAGAGGCAGGCAGGCAGGTGGGTGGGCGAACGAGCGGGCGAGTGCACGCACGGGGCGAGCTTTGTGGGGCCGTGGGAGGAAGCACTGTGCCCGGCCCGATGGCACATCTGCGGGTCGTCGGCGACGTTGCCGGCGCCTGTCAAGGCCCCTCCATCTTGAAGAAAGAGGCCGCTGTTCCCCCACCACAGGTGCGGCAGCCGCACTCATGACGTTCAGTCCCTGGCTTACGGAGGAGGCCGTGTGGGTTCCTCAATGGCCTTTATACTCTGAGAAATTGGAGGCAGCTACCAAATTAATTGAAGAACAAGTTAAAAATAGCCATTTAAAACCTTCTACCTCCCCTTAGAATATGAACAGGCAGACGCTAATCACGCAGCTGGGAATCAAGTTTGGGATAGGGATATGCTTTTGGGGCAAAGTTGCTTTGCTGTTGATTAGCAAACAGACTTTCAGTCTAATCAACAGACTGGTTACCCATTGCAAATCTTTGAGCAGGTAAATCAGATTGGTAATAAAGGGGAGGTAAGCGGGAATCTTACAAAAATTTTACAGGGCACCATAGAGCCGTTTTTTGACTTTGTGGCTAGATTAGTAGAAGCTACAGAGAAAATCTTTGGTAATCCAGATGCAGCCATGCTGCTGATCAAACAACTAGTGTATGAACAGTACACTAAGCAATGCTGAGTCGCTATTACTCCATATAACTAGAGGCTTGGATGAAGGTGTGTAGAGAGCTTGGAGGCCTGCTAACCAGTGCATAGAAGCAGCTGCCGTGATACAGCTGAGTAAAAACAAATAAATACCCTTTGGCAGCTAGCACAAGTGGGCTGCGAGTGGAAATATCCTGGCTTGTGTGTGATTTCCATACAACCCTCAAGGACAAGGCATCATAGAACGGGCTCACCGCATGCTGAAATCTTATCTAATAAAACAAAAAGGGGGAGTCGAGGAGGCTCTACCCTTAGTGCCATGAGTATAGCACTCTTTACTCTTAATTTTTTGTGTCTTGACTGACCAATGGAAGGGCCGGGATCCTATCTTGATAAGATCCAGGGGAGCTGTTTGTGTTTTCCCACAGGAAGAAAACAACCCGTTCTGGCTGCCGGAGCGATTGAAATCCTCATCACAGAAGATGGCTCCCCAGAGAACATCACGGCAGATTATTGTCCTCATCATGGCTCTCCAGAATATTAGATCTGTCCCTGGCTCAAGGATTTACTAAATTTACCTCCTAGATTTCTTCAGCATTTTCTTTCCTTAAAGGATGGGTGGGAATTGGCCTGTTTAGTGTTGCCTTGTGTGCTGGCTTAGTGTTTCTTCTCTGAATGGTTTGCAAGCTCAGAGCCTAACAAAAAACGTGACAAGGTAGTAATTGCCCAAGCATTTGCTGCACTAGAACAAGGAGCCTCTCCCGATATTTGGCTCGGCATGCTAAAAACAAAATAAATACTTAAAAGCTAATGGTCAGCGAGACTTAGCTCTTGCACCCTGTGGGGTCTTATCCCATTGCACACGGGAGAGTGAGTCAAACTGCCATATGTCCTCGAGGCCTGCTGCCTTTGGCCCCTACGACGGGATTAGGCTGATGCCATAAACCAGGAGCACACCAATGAGTAGTGATCCAAAGGATCCCACCGATCTCTTGGTGCTGGTAATGGACAGCACATCGGCTAGCCTAAGACACGGAGCATTGGCCAGTGCCTATCATATAAAACAAAAAGGGAGAGATGTAGAGAGCCGCGGTGAGCGATGATAGCCAGCAGATGGTGCTGACATCTGGTGCTCTCCCAAGTTTACAAGTGATTTGCGCAGATGCTAGCAGAATTTGCGCCAAGTCATGGCCCATCCAGGGGCATAATGCGCTCCTGAGCAAACAGCCAATCAGAATGAACACGCCGCTCCAGGGCATATATAAGCAGTGCCTTTTCGGGGTTTGGGGTCGCCCTCTTGAAGATGCAATAAACGGTTGTTGCAGAAGGATCCTGTGTGTCCGCGTGCATTCTTGCCAGCGAGATGACTTGCGCTGATTACAGACTAGTCCATTGTGTATATGTACTGCACTTTGATTATCAATTTATCTGTTAAGGCATTGTTAGATTCTTTCTATTTCCTTACTATTGTAAATATAGCAGCAGTAAACATTGCTGAGCAGGATGCTGAGTCCTTTGGGCATATGCTGAAGAGTGATATATCTGGGTCATGTGGTAGAATTGCTTTTAGCTTTTGGAAGATTCTCTATACTGATTTCTAGAGTGGCTGCATTAGTTTGCACTCTCACCAACAGTGAATGAGAGTTTCATTTTCTTCACATGCTTACCAACATTTGTTGTCAGTTGTTTGTTAGTCATAGCCATTTTGACTTGGGTGAGATGAAATTTCAAAGTTGTTTAAATGTTCATTTCACTAATGAACATATTTTTGAAATATTTCTTAGAAATTTTTATTTCTTCTACAGAGAAGTCTGTTTAGAAGCATAGCATGTTTTTTTTTTTAAGTTGGATAATTTGTTTTCTTGACTATTTTTTGTTGTTTTTATTTTGAGACAACTGTATGTTGGTTTGAATATGCTTAGCCTATACAGTGGTACTGTTAGGAGGTGTGGCCTTGATGGAGGAGGTGTGTCACTGTGTGGGTGGGCTTTGGAGGTTTCCTCCTATACTCAAGCTCCACTCATTGTGGAAGAGAGCCTCTTCATAGCTGATGAAGCCAGTCTTTTTTCCTGTTTGCCTTTGGAACAACGCCATGTGTGCCTGGATGCTACCATACTTCTTGCCTTGATGAAAATGGCCTGAACCACAGAACCTGTAAGCTAGTCCCAATTAAATGTTCTTTTTCATGAGAGTTGCCTTGATCATGGTGTCTCTCTACAGGAATGGAAATCCTGTACACAGGTTTTCTCTGTGTAGCCCTGTCTGTTTTGGAACTCACTATAAAACAGGCAGGCCTTGAACTCGCAGAGATTCATATACTTCTGTCTCCCTAGTGCTGGGATTAACAGTCTATGGCACAATGCCTAGCTTTCTTGACCCTATGTCTTTGGAATTCTTTATATATTTTTTATATTAATCCTCTGTCAAATATAGCTTGTATAAGATGAAAGGTACTCAGTGTTCCTTGTACTTAAATCATTGAATTCTTTTTATTTAGGCATGATCCAATAAACAAGCATATATTCTGTTCATGGTATATATTCATCAAAAATTTTTTATTTAATGGTTAGTCAATTTTCTTAACACCATTCACTAAGTAATAATTAATTTTCTGTCTATCAGAACAGAACTTAGTGTGCTACTAAGTTGTTAATGAGATTTCTCCAGGACTTTTTGCTTGTTTGATTTTTTTTTTTTAACATAGGCAGTTAGTGCTATGAACTTGCATCTTAGAACTACTTTCATTATGTGCTAAAGGTTTCAGTATGTTGTGTTTTCATTTTCATTCAATTCTAAAAGTATTTCAATTATCTTCTTGATTTCTGTCTTGACCTGTTTTTCATTCAGTAGAAGGTTGTTTGGTTTCCATGAGTTTGTACTTTCTATTGTTTCTGTTGTTGATATACTGTCTTAATCAATAGTCATATTGGGTGCAGGGTGGTATTTCAATTTTATGAAACTGGCTTTGTATCCAAGTATGTGGTCCATTTTAAAGAAAGTTCTATGAGCTGCTGAGAAACAATTACATTTTTCTGTGTTTGGGTAACATTTTCTGTAGGTATCTGATAGCTTCATTTGATTTATGAATTATTTTCAACTCTAGTACTTCTCTGTTTAGTTTTTGTCTGGGTGACTGGTGTATTGGTGAGAGTTGGATATTAAAGCTAACACTATCACTGTATATGGGTTTTGTTTTTAGCTGTAGTACTGTTTCTTTTTTCAACTTGGGTACCCTTATGTTTGGTACATAAATTTTGGAATTGTGATATTTTCTTCATGGGCTTTTTTGATAAATATGTGGTATCTGTCCCTATCTCTTTTGACTAGTTGTGGTTTGAAGTTTAATTTTTTTCAGATATCAAAATGGCTATACCTGCTTGAATTTTGGTTCATTTGCTTGGAATACCTTTTCCATCCTTTTACCCTGAGGTGATATCAATTCTTGATAGTAAGGTGTGTTTCTTAGGTGCAGCAGAAAGATGGAGCCTGTTTTCTAAGCCAGTAAAGTAACCTGTGTCTTTTTATTGGGAATTGAGTTTACTGGTTCAATACTTACAATGAGTTATCAAGGAGTTTATTGGTTCCTGTTATTTTGTTATGGTGTGCATTTTTTAATCATTTTTTGATTTATTCTTCTGGAATTATTTATTTCTTGTGGTTATTTACTTATTTACATATTTATTTTTGAGTGTAGTTAACCACTTCAGGCTGGAGTTTTTCTCATAGTTCTTCCTGTAGAGCTGGATTTGTAGGTAGAAACTGTTTAAGTTTGCTTTTATTGTGGAAATGTTTTTCTCTGTCTATTATGATTTATAGTTTTATAGGGAGTAGTAGTGTGGGTTGGCCATCTGAGATCTTTCACAGTTTATAGTGCATTCATGTATCCTCTTCTGGCTCTCAGTGTCTCTAATGAGAAGTCAGGCAGTCTCATGGCCTGATTTTAGATGTTGCTTGTGTTTTTCTCTTGCAGATTTTAATATCCTTTTCTTTATTGTGTGTGTACAGGTGATGACTTGATTATTATGTGTTGTGGGATTTTTTTCCTGGGACTTAATTTGTAGTCTGTATTCTTCCAGACCCTTATTATCTATCTATTTGTTTTGGGGAAATTTTCTTCTATGACTTAAAAAATAGAGTTAAATTTAAAAATTTGTTTCTTTGATGGGTTTCTCTTGCTTCCTCTATACTTATTATTTGTATGTTTTGACCTTTCCTAATATTCCACAGTTGCTGAATGTTTTCTGTCTGGAGCTTTTTAGAAAACAAAAATACACACACACACACACACACACACACACACACACACACACACACACTGAGGTATTGATTTGTTATGTTTTGTTTAACATCTGAAATTCTGTTTCATGTGTTTTAATGTGTTGGTGAGCCATACCTTTAAGGTTTTGTTTGATATTCTAAGTTTTTAATTTTTGTTTTTATTTTAGTTGGGTTTTAAATTGGTATTCTTAAAGTCTCGTACAATTGGATTGCTAGCTTCTAGAGGAGGCATATTTGTTTATGCTTTTGCTTTTGTGTTGAGGAGTCTAGGCATCTGTAATTATAATGTTTGAAGGATTGCTTGGTATAGATATCTGGTCTCATCTTTTTTGGGTGAATGTTCTGATGTTCAGCTGCTATTGCCCAGTCTAGATTCTAGGCAAGTATGGTGGCTATGAAGTCCCTTGTAGAATGCTGTTTTTGGTTGGATAGGTAGGCAGGTGACACAAAGGAATAGAGATAGCCAAGGGTGAAAGGCTGACAGTGGTAGCAAGAAAGGTCCCAGGTGGTAGCAGAGTTGCCAGGGGATGTAGTGTGAAAAGTAGGTATTCTTTACTTCTTGATAAGTATTTTCAGAGAAGATTGCTACAAGTAGGACTGCTGGGTGAAAATCAAAATATATTTGTTTGTTTACTTGCCTGTCTTTTCTCTCCCCTCCTCTCCTCTCTCCTTCTTGTTCCCTTTCCTCATTTTCCCTTCCTTTCTTGTCTCTTCATCATCTGTTTTCTTTCTTTTAGTTCCCCATCACCACAGCCCACATCACTTCCTCTTCCTTTCTTTCTCCTTTATTTTCCTTTTTTGCTCCCTTCCCTTCCTTTCACTTTGCTGGAAACAACCATACGATGTTCTATAACCTAGCTAAATCCCCAGTCCATTCAATTTTTCTTTTAAAAAGTATATTACTACCCGAGAGCTCTCCAGATTCCACCTTTGCAGGTGAACAGAGTCCCAGTGCTGAATCCAATCCTACACAGCTCACAACCCAGTTGCAGCTTCACTCCCCAGGTATTCTGACACACCCAGGTTCACAGAACCACAGGATCACAGGCTCATAGGCTCACAGAAAGAACAGGCTCTAGTCAGAGACAGAGAGGCCAGATAACACAAAAGATAACCAGATGACAGGAAGCAAGTGCAAGGACATAAGCAATAGAAACCAATTTGACTTGGCAACATCAGAACCCAGTTCTCCCACCAGAGCAAGTCCCAACACACCTATGAAGCAAGATTCATATTTAAACTGTCATTTCATGAAGATGATAGAGGATTTTAAGGACATAAATAACTCCCTTAAAGAAATCCAGGAGAACACAAGTAAGCAAGTAGAAGTCCTTAAAGAGGAAACACACAAATCCCTTAAAGAAATCCAGGACAGCACAATCAAACAGGTGAAGGAATTGAAAAAAAATCATCCCAGATCTAAAAATGGAAATAGAATCATTAAAGAAAACTCAAGGGAGATATCCCTGGAGATAGAAAACCTAGGAAAGAGAACAGGAGTCACAGATGTAAGCAACACAACAAAATACAAGAGATAGAATAGAGACTCTCAGGTACAGAAGATATGATACAAGACATAGACACAACAGTCAAGGCTGGATATAAAAGTAACTCAAACAAATCAGTAGCCTTCCTCTACTCAAAGGATAAATAGGTTGAGAAAGAAATAGGGAAATGACACCCTTCACAATAGTCATGAATAATATAAAATCTCTTAGTGTGACTCTAACAAAGCAAGTGAAAGAACTGTATGACAAGAACTTCAAATGCCTGAAGAAAGAAATCGAAGATCTCAGAAGATGGAAAGATCTCCCATGGTCATGGATTAGCAGGATTAATATAGTAAAAATGGCCATCTTACCAAAAGTAATCTACAGATTCAATGCAATCCCCATCAAAATTCCAGCTCAATTCTTCATAGAGTTAGAAAGAGAAATTCTCAAAGCCATTTGGAATAACAAAAATCTAGGATTGTGAAAACTATTCTTAACAACAAAAGAATAGCTGGGAGAATTACCATCCCTGATATCAAGCTATACTATAGAGAAATAGTGATTCAAATGGCATGGTATTGGTACAGAGATAGACAGACAGATCAATGGAATAGAATTAAAGACCCAGAAATGAACTAACACATCTATGGTCACTTGGTCTTTGACAAAGAAGCTAAAACCATCCAGTGGAAAAAAGACAGCATTTTCAACAAATGGTGCTGGCTCAACTGGCAGTTAGCATGTAGAAGAATGCAAATTGACCCATTCCTATCTCTTTGTACAAAGATCAAGACCATGTGGATCAAGGAACTCCATGTAAAACTAGGTACACTGAATCTAGTAGAAGAGAAAGTGGGATAAAGCTTTGAATACTTAGATACAGGGGAAATCTTCCTAAGTAGAACATCAATGCTTATGCTTTAAAAGCAGCAATCAACAAATGGGATCTCTTAAAATTGAAAAGCTTCTATAAAGCAAAGGACACCGTCAATAGGACAAAATGGCAGCCCACAGATTGGGAAAAGATATTTACCAACCTTATATCCAATAGATGGCTAATATCCAATATATACAAAGAACTCAAGAAGGTAAACACCAGAGAACCAAATAACTCTATTAAAAAGTTGAGTACAGAGCTAAATAGAGAATTTTCAACCAAGGAATCTTGAATGGCTGAGAAGTACTTAAAGGAATGTTCAACATCCTTAGTCATCAAGGAAATGCCAATCAAAATGACCCTGAGATTTCACTTCACATCAGTCAGACTGGCTAAGATCAAAAACGCAAGTGACAGCAGATGTTGGTGAGGATGTGGAGAAAGAGGAACACTTCTCCATTGCTATTGGGACTGCAATCTGGTAAATCCACTTTGGAAATCAGTCTGGTTGTTCCTTAGATAATTGGAAATAGTTCTACCTGAGAATCCAGCTATACTGCTCCTGGGCATATACCCAAAAGATGCTCCAACATATAACAAGGACACATGCTCCACTATGTTCATAGGAGCATTATTTATAATAGCCAGAAGCTGGAAAGAACCCTGATGTCCCTCAACAGAAGAATCGATACAGGAAATGTGGTACGTATAGACAGTGGAGTACTATAAAACTATTAAAAACAACGATTTCATGAAATTTGCAGGCAAATGGATGGAAGTAGACAATATCATCCTGAGTGAGGTATCCCAGACATGAAAGAACACACATGGTATGCATTTGCTGATAAGTGGATATTAGCCCAGAAACCCACAGTGCACATAATATAAACCACAGAACATATGTAGAGTAAAAGGAAGGAAGACCAGGATGTGGATGCCTCAGTCACGCATTTTTGTCATGGTCAAAAGGTGCTTGCTGACAAGAACTTATCATGGCATTTCCTGAGGAAGTCTGGCCAGCAACTGACCAATGCAGATGTGGATACTTGGAGGCAACCATCAGATAGAGCTCAGGGAATCTGGTGGGGGAGCTTGTGGAAGGAATGGAGGAGCATGGAGGGATTACAATCTCATTGGAAGAACTACAAAGGCTTGCCTGACCACCCAGTTGTCCTAGAGTCTAGACCACGAACTAAGGAGTATACTTGGAGGGATCCATGGCTCCAGATACATATGTAGCAGAGGGTGGCCTTGCCTGACAGTAACAGGAGGAGAGGCCCTTAATCCCAGGGAGGCTTGATGCCCCAGCATAGTGGGATGCTGGAGCGGTAGGGCAGGAGAGTGTGGATGAGTAGGGAAGCACTCTTATACAGGCAAAGGGGAGGTGGGATGGAGGGCTGGTGGAAGGGTCACCAAGAAGTAGGATATCATGGAATGGTGGGTTGGTGGAGGGGGTAACAGGGTATGGGATATCACTTGAGATGTAAATGAATAGAAGAAGAAGAAAGCATATTACCAACTGATGAATAAGGATCACACTCACCTCCAAATGTTTGGGAGTGCTATTTTCCTACATTCTTATCAATGAAGTGAGTGGTCAATGTTGGATTTTTGCTAGTATGATAGGTGGAAAAAAAACTCCTTTTCTGTGTAGTTTTCATTTCTATTGTGAAATAAGTAGATCATCCTATAGTTTGCTTAAGGATTTTATTAACACTTCTTTTTCTGTGAAATGTTAATTTATTTTCTTGTTTTTTATTAGACTTTTGGTCATTTCCTCTTTTAGTTCTAGTGCAGCTCTTTACACACACACACACACACACACACACATTTTGCTGTGCAAATTTACCTTATATTTATAAGGTCAAACTTATCAATAACTTCTGAATTTGATGTCATAATTTAAAAGAATTTTTCACATCTAGGATGAAAGGTAATCAGCTTTAGTTTTCCATTGTACTTAAGTGGTTTAAGATTTTCTATTTAGATATGATCTAATAAACAAGAATTTGTTCTGTACATGGTATGATATATTCATCTAATTTTTACTTTCAAGTATTATTTAATTTTCTTAACACCATTCACTAAATATTTTTCTCCAATCAAGTGATATACTTTTATGGTGCATGAACTTTTGATACTTGCATGAGTCAATATTTCTATATATATGGCATGTACTTTGTGCTTGGGTAAAATTTCTATAAGCATCTGTTATGTCTATTTGATGTATAGCATCTGTTAACTCCAGCATTTTTCTGTTTATTTTTGTCTGGATGATCCATCTAATTGATGTGTCCCTTGTACACACAGCCACCATACTTGCCTATTCTACTATCAGTGTTTGAGGGTCAATATGTGACTGAAGCTGTAGTTTTGTTTCTTTTCTAAAATTGGAGCATAGATGTTAAGAATTGAAATATCATCTTGGTGGATTTTTCTGATCACTATGTATTCTTCCAAGTCTCTCTTGATTAGTTTTAGATTGATTAGATTTAGATTTAGTCTATTAAAATGGCTATACCAGGTTACTTCATAGGTCCATTGCTTGGAATTTCTTTTTCCATCCTTTTACCCCCGAAGTAGTGTCTATCCTTGTTGATATGTGTTTCTTGGATGCAACAGTGTGTGTGTGTGTGTGTGTGTGTGTGTGTGTGTGTGTGTGTGAGTATACATGTATCCCTGCACCTTATTTTTGGTTTGCTGGTCTTGGTTCATTTATTTCTTATGTTTTCTTGGGTGTAATTAACTTCTTTAGGTTGGAATTTTCCTTCTGCCACCTTTGATAAAGTTGGATTTATAGTAAAATACTGTTTTAATTTTGTTATATTGTGGACTGTTTGATTTTCTCCATCTATTGTGATCAACAATATTGCTGGGTATAGTAGTCTAAGACGGCATCTGAGGTCTCTTGGAGTCTGGAGCACATCTGGCCCTTCTGGGTTTTAGAGTCTCCACTGAGAAGTCATGTATAATTCTAGTTGTTCTGCCTTTATATATTCCTTGGCTATTTTCTCTTTGCAGCTTTTATTTTGAATATTCTGTTATTTGGTATTTTATTGTATGATGAGGGAATTTTCTTTTTTGTTATAGTCTATTTGGTATTTTGTATATTTTATGTACCTTCATCTCCTTCATTAGGTCAGGAAAATGTTCTTTTAAGATTTTGTTGAAAATATTTTCTGTGCCTTTGACCAGGGTTTATTTTCCTTTTCCTAGTCTTATTATTCTTAGATTTGGTCTTTTCAAGTGTGCCAGATTTCCTGGTTGTTTTGTGCCAGGATTTTTAAACTTGTTAAAATTTAACATTTTTCTTTGAGGTATCTATTTCTTCTATTGTGTCTTCAATGCCTGAAATTTCTTTTTTCACTTCTTATATTTTGTTTTGTGGCTTGTCTCTTAGGTTCCTGTTTCAGATCCTAAATTTTTCATTTACATGTTTACCTTAGTTTGGGTTTTCTTTATTGTTTCTATTTTTACTTTCAGGTCTTGAAATTTTCTTTATTTCCTTCCACTGTTTGTTTTTTGATAGATTTAAAATAGGGATTTATTCATTTACTCTTTAAGAACTTCTATCATATTCATAAAGGCTATTTTAAAGTCTTTTTCTTATGTTTCAGCTGTGTTGGAATATTCAGGGCCTTCTGTGGTAGGGTTGTAGAACTCTAGTGGTGCCATATTGTCCTACATCTTACTGATTGTCTTTTTACGCTGACACCTAGGCATCTAGGATAGCAAAGATTGTACTTGTAGGTGCTAATGTCTGGTTCTATATTTATTGGGTATTTGCTTTGTTCCTTGGTTTCTGTTCCCCTCTCTGATCCTTAGAAGAGTATGGTGGCTGTATGTTGCCTGGTAAGGGATTCTTCCGTTATCTCAATAAGTGCAGCCACTGGTGGTTACAGGTATGATGTGTTTCTGGTTATTGGGAGCTGACACTTAGGAATGGGAATGGGCTGGGAAGATGCTGAAGGTGTCCCTTGGAGGGAGGAAAACAGGGGTTTCCACCAAGATTGCTTAATTTTCTGCGATTCAGGAAGAAAGTGAGGGGAGCCCACAGCAGAATGTGTTCTACAGAACTGAGGATGAGACTGGGGATTGGATTTGGAGAGGCTGAGGAAAATGTGAAGATCTACAATTAGGCTACCTATCTCCCTGGTCAGAGTAGCTTGTGAATTCTCAGGGTGTGCCTGCTGGACTTGGGATCTGGAATAAAGCAATGAATGTGGCGTGGGGAGGGGGAGTTAGGAGGGGAAGATTTGTGTTATCCACTGGCAATTGGAATGAGGGAAGAAGGAGACTGCAGTTAGGGATGCATTGAATTTGGAGGAGCAGAGGGTGAGGTACAGATCTGCAGTTAGCCTGCCTGCTTCCCTGGCTGGAGTCTAGGGAAAGAGTGTAGATCTTTAAGATCTGATGATGTAGGGCTTCACTTCTACCTATTCCCTACTATTATGATGCAGCTTTTTTGTTTGTTTGTTTGTTTTTTGTTTTTTGAGACAGTGTTTCTCTGTATAGACCTGTCTGTCCTGAAACTCACTCTGTAGACCAGGCTGGCCTCAAACTCAGAAATCCGCCTGCCTCTGCCTCCCAAGTGCTGGGATTAAAGGCGTGCACCACTACTACCCAGCATGCTGCAGCTTTTTTAATTAAACTTTTTTGATTACTTTTACTTGAAACTATAGTATAAACATAGATAGATCTAAATAACCCTATTAAAAATGGGGAGCAGAGCTAAACAGAGAATTCTCAACTGAGGAAACTTGAATGGTGGAGAAGTACCCAAAGAAATGTTTGACATTCTTACTCATCAGGGAAATGCAAATAAAAGCAATCCTGAGATTCTACTTCACACAAGTCAGAATGGCTAAGATCAAAAACTCAAGCAACAGTAGATGCTGGTGAGGATGCTGGTACAACCACTCTGGAAATCAGTCTGGCGGTTCCTCAGAAAATTGACCATAGTAATACCTGAGGACCCAGCTATGCCATTACTGGGCATATACCCAAAAGGTGCATGTTCATAGCAGCCTTATTTATAATAGCCAGAAGCTGGAAAGAACCCAGATGTCCCTCAACAGAGGAATGGATGCAGAAAATATGGTACATTTAAACAATGGAGTACTATTCGGCTATTAAAAACAATGACTTCATGAAATTTGCTGGCAAATGAATGGAAATAGAAAATATCATCCTGGAAAACATTTTCTTTTTTTTTTTTTATTAGATGTTTTCTTTATTTACATTATCTCTTTTCCCAGGTTCCCCTCCAAAAAAAAGAAAAAAAAGTAAAAAAGAAAAACAAACCCCAAAACTAAAACAATCCTCTGTTCCCTCCCCCCTTCCCCTGCTCACCATCCCACCCCCTCCTGCATACTGGCCCTGGCATCCTCCTACACTGGGGCATAGAACCTTCACAGGGCCAAGGTCCTCTCCTCCCATTGATGACCGACTTGGCCGTCCTCTGCTATACGAATGCTGCTGGAGCCATGAGTCCCTCCATCTGTACTCTTTGGTTGGTGGTTTAGTCCCTGGGAGCTCTGAGGGTACTAGTTAGTTTATATTGTTGTTCGTCCTATGGGGCTGCAAACCCTTCAGCTCCTTGGGTCCTTTCTCTAACTCCTTCATTGGGAAGACATTTTCAAGTGCTGTTTCTTTCCAGACACAGGGAGGTGCTTTCCTGTTTGTCAGTTTTAGGAAACCCCAGCTCTACTGTTCAGATGTTATCTGAAAATAAAAGAAATATTCACATTTGTTTCACTGACATTTGTCAAAGGTTATAAACTAGTCACTGTACCTTGCAAAGATGTTTTGTATTTTTGCAGCGCATTCTTATAATGAGAAGTAAATGTTCTACAATTTAAAATTGCTTATTTGCTGATTACATTATAAAATTGTGTAACTTCAAAAAAACCATAGTTAGGTGTAAGAACTTAGGCTTTTTTTTGTCATTGCTATTGTTGAGACTGGAATTAATTTTGGGAGACTTGATGGAATGATGTATACCTCTATTGTTCAAATCTATTTTTCTGTATACAGCCAGTCATTTATTATTTTTTATTTTTTATTTTATTTTATTTTTTATTTGTATTTTTTTTTAGCATTTTCTAGACAGGGATTCTCTGTGTAGCCCTGGCTGTCCTGGAACTCACTCTGTAGACCAGGCTGGCCTCAAACTCAGAAATCTACCTGCCTCTGCCTCCCAAGTGCTGGGATTAAAGGCGTGTGCCACCACTGCCCAGCTTATAGCCAGTCTCTTATATCTGTTTTATTTCTATAGCTTTGCTTGTTTCTTTTCAGTTTGTGTATGGAGGGGTTCTTATAATTGCTTATAATTCATATGTAAAAACTATTGATATATCTATAGCTTTGCATGTTTCTTTTCAGTTTGGGGGGTTCTTACAATTGCTTATAATTCATATGTGAAAAGTATTGATTGGTCAATTAATTTTTTATTTTAATAGCTGTTGGGTTATTATATATTGTATTGATAATCTGCTAAATTTCTTGGGGTTCCAGGTATATCATCATATTATCTGTATTAGTAGTTTTCTAGGGTTGTGACAAAGTATCTGAAATATAAAATTAAAAAGAAAAGATATTTATTTTAATCCATGCTTGTTTTGGTTCTATAGTGAAGCAAAAGATCATGGCAAAGAGAGTAGCACAGCAAAACTGCTTATCTCATAGCATCTAGGAAGCAAAAAGAGAGAGGGGGCAGGGATCATAATGTGTTCTTCAAGGATATGACTTTCAATGACCTAAATTCCTTCTCAGGTATCTTAACACATTTATCACCTTCCAATAGCATCATTTGAAGACCAAAGATTTATCATATAAACTCTTTTAAA
Organism: Montemys delectorum; assembly: GCA_019843815.1. NCBI lineage: Eukaryota > Metazoa > Chordata > Mammalia > Rodentia > Muridae > Montemys > Montemys delectorum. Next base: position 65,287 of record JADRCD010177176.1, read on the forward strand.
ATTGTATATAGTATGTGTTTGTATGTGTTTGTATGTATGGTGTGTGTGCACATGAAGATGAAAGGACAATTTATGGAGTCAGCTCTTTCCTTCCACCTTCATGTGGTCTTTGGGGCTCAAGCTCAGGTTGCCAGGCTTGTGCCTCAATCACCTTGAACCTGAACTGAGCTATTGAACCATTTCACTCACTGGTGCTAACACATTAACTTTGGAGGGCATATAAGATACAAACCATAACCTCTTCTGAAAATTATTATCTTCCTCCGTTTTAAATTTTATTTTATTGAGTTACTAAATTTTAAAATAATTTATATATGTTCTTTGTTAAGGCTTGTTCTGTTGCTATGTATTGTAATGCTGAATACTGGCCCTGGTTGCCTGAGGGATGAGAATCCTCATGTACATCAAGTGATACTATATAACTTTGTTCCTTAATTTAAATAATTGAATAAAGATATTGACAGCCTATAGTTGAGCAGAAGAGAGGTAGATGGAGTTTTGGTTCCTGGGTTTGGTGTCTGAGGCAGGACCATGAGGAAGAGAAGAGAAGAAGGTGGAGAGAGGAGAAGACACCATGGGGTAGGTGAGTCATGAAAACATGGCTATGAGGGGTGGCCAATTGGAGTGAAAAGCTGCCCAGATGGAACATGGCAAGTTCTAATTCTGGATTGTTGATGGGGAAATAGATACTAATAGTTTAGAAGATTGATAGCTGTCTAGCTCTAGTGCTGATTAGGGCTTATTATAAATATAAAAGTTTTGTGTCTTTTATTTGGGAACTGAATGATTAAAGGTGGGGTAGAAACTGATGATTGAGATTAAATACTATTACAACAGTTCTTGACTTTGGTTAGCCTTTTTTTATCCTTTGCCTGCTCAAGTTTCTTTCTTTTTCTTTTTTAAACTTTTATTGTATTATGATGAGAAAAGTTACATGATTTCAATTTATCTGAATTTGTTAACATTTAAAAACATATTTTAAGTAAATAGAATTAAATCACATTCTTGTTTCCCTTTTGTACCCCCACTCCTCCTAGAGACCCACCCTTCAATACCTACAATATATTTTTTGTCATATTCCTTAAAATTTATAAAATATTGTAACAATATAAATAAGTATTATAAAAGTTGTTTGATATAAAACAACCAACTTAACAGTCTTATGTGGACGCTCATCTACAGCAATAGTGAAAATACATTGTTCTCAATATAAATTTTAAATGACTCCAAACATATTAACTGTATACTTCAAAATAATACATCACTACTGGTATTTTCCTAAATGAACATAAATATATAAAGTCTTTTTGTTTGTTTTGTATTTAGTAGAGTTTAAAAATATTGGCTCTTACTGTGGTACAAGCCCAAAATAAGAGCAATTTTTAGCCATTGGATTTCATTGTAACAAGGCTATACTTCAGTGACCCTCACATCACCAAAGGATTTTACCTCCCTAGTAGCTAAGCTGAGAGTTGATAGTTCTGCTGCACCAAGAAATGAATTGTAGGCTCGATTTTTGGATACAGACTTCCTGCTATGGTCAAAGCTATTTGACTTGAGTGAGTGACTTTATTCTCAGCCCACAGAGAACAGGTTACATTCATTTAAGAAATGGTGTAGGTATTAAGATGGTCTATCCATAAAGTCATTCACCAACAGATTGAATGAAAAATGGTTCTACTTGGAGGGTGGCGCAGACATTGGGTGAGGATAAGAATTTGGTTCATTAGCTGTGATAATTTGGAAAAGCATTCATCTCAAAGAAAGAGTAATTTATAAAGTCCTCTTCTTCTAACTTGATACATGATACAAACGTCAGGCAAAGCATTCAGTCTCTCTCTTTGTTGTTCTCTTACAAGCCACCTCTTTACTTAATCGTCTATGTTTCTTTTGGGTATATAAATACTTTTGAAATATATAAGCTGTTCTGAACACCATAGTATAGTGTAAAAACATGAAATAAACAATACTACTAATAGAGAGGCTGAGATAGGATAAGCAAGATTTCAAGACCCTTATGTTGTACATAGCCAGACACTGTCACAAACAAGCTGAAAGTGTATATAGATTGTACAATGTTGGACCTATTTCTCCAATTACCAAATTAAAGAGACCATTGGATGACAATCAACAAATTTCTAATTCCTCATATTATTGGATTTCAATTGATTAGGATATGTTGGTAATATTAATTTTCCTATTAATATATTAAGAAAAAGTAATTGTCACTTCCTGTTGTTTTTATTGTAAGAAGTGGAATTAGGTTTGTGTGAATTTGTTGAAAGATTACCTTCTTGCTTCTTCTAGGGTATAATTTTGCTCCTTATGTTGATGGTTTCCATCTATTATCCTTTGTAGGGCTGGATTTGTGGAAAGATATTGTATAAATTGTGTTTTGTCATGGAATATCTTGTTTTCTCCATCTATGGTAATTGAGAGTTTTTCTGGATATAGTAACCTGGGCTGGCATTTGTGTTCTCTTAGGGTATGTATGACATCTGCCCAGGATCTTCTAGCTTTCATAGTCTCTGGTGAGAAGTCTGGTGTAATTCTGATAGGCCTGCCTTTATATGTTACTTGACCTTTTTCCCTTACTGCTTTTAAAATTCTTTCTTTGTTTAGTACATTTGGTGTTTTTATTATTATGTGATGGGAGGAATTTCTTTTCTGGTCCAGACTATTTGGGGTTCTGTGGGCTTCTTGTATGTTCATGGGCATCTCTTTCTTTAGGTTAGGGAAGTTTTCTTCTATAATTTTGTTGAAGATATTTGCTGGCCCATTACATTGGGAATCTTCACTCTCTTCTATACCTATTATCTTTAGGTTTGGTCTTCTCATTGAGTCCTGGATTTCCTGGATGTTCTGGGTTAGGAGCTTTTGCTTTTTATATTTTCTTTGACTGTTGTGTCAATGTTTTCTATGGTGTCTTCTGCCCCTGAGATTTTCTCTTCTATCTCTTCTATTCTGTTGGTGATGTTTGCATCTATGATTCCTGATTTCTTTCCTAGGTTTTGTATGGCCAGGGTTGTCTCTCTTTCTGTTTTCTTTATCGTTTCTATTTCCATTTTTAGATTCTGGATGGTTTTGCTCATTTCCTTCACCTCTTTGATTGTGTTTTCCTGAAGTTCTTTAAGGGATTTTGTGTTTCCTCTTGAAGGGCTTCTAGCTGTTTACCTGTGTTCTCTTGTATTTCTTTGAGGGTGCTATTTATGTCTTTCTTAAAGTCCTGTATCATCACCATAAGAAGTGATTTTATATCTGAATCTTGCTTTTCCGGTGTGATGGTGTGTCCAGGACTTGCTATAGTGGGAGAATTAGGTTCTGATGATGCCAAGTGACCTTGGTTTATGTTGTTTATTTTCTTAAGCTTGACCCACACCATCTGGATATCTCTAGTGCTACCTGCCCTTGTTAAATCTGGCTGGAGCCTGTCCTTCCTGTGATCCTGGTTGTGTCAGAACTCAGAGTCGAGCTGTCTCAGCGATCCTGTGATTCTGGGATCCTGTGATCCTGGGTGTGTCAGAACGCCTGGGAGTGGAGCTTCCTCTGGGTGTTGTGGGACTGGCTGGGGAGCTTGCACCCAAGGTCTACTCTGGACACCAGCCCAGACAGACAGGAAGGAACACTAGTCACTGGGCTGGTAGAGTTCCTGTGTGCCTGGTCCCTCTGGTTTCAAGTTTCTTTCTATTCTTCACTAGGACTATATGTGTCTACTAAGTCTTTCTTACTCATATTCTTAGCCCTCATCCCAATAAAAAGTATGCTTTCATTTGAGTACATTCATGAAGGCCTTTTTCTGCTTATAATTTGCAGTTTTGAAAATGAGGGAAATTGCCTTGTTTTAGTGTTAGTCTTTCACCAGGTAGCTTATATTCAATTTCTATTTTTAGTTTTTTAGTAGAAGCAGAATAGACAAAAGAACAAGTTTTAACTTTGGAAACTTTTCCAATATTTTAAGACTACTACTAAAATAAAGTTTTGTTTTTGTCAGATAGCAAGATAACATATTTTTATGGGCAATTAGGGTACAATTAGTAGAACAGAGTTGCTGTCTCTTGTTGCTTTTGGGTAAGCTTTTAAAATTCTTTTCTGTTTTGGTCCATGCTCCGTTCCAGCTAGCTATGTGCCTTCATGCCCGCAGTGGCCATGCTGGACCACTGATGTGAACTTCTTGAGGATAGAGGATTGATGGGATGCTAAGCTCCCAGACAAGTCTTACAAAGGAAGCAAAGAGTGAGAAAATAAGTTCTCAGTGCTTGGAGATTCACATTATTCACAATTAAAGCTGAGGGTTTTTGTTGTTGTTGTTTGTTTGTTTTTCATATTTAAACTTTACTTTTATAAAAAATTATCTGAAATTTGTTTTTATGTACAGATTTATGAGCAGGAAGAAGAGGAGAAAGATTTAGAAGAATAGCTGTGGTGGTAGCTATGAGCCCAAAACAATAATTATATATGAAAATGTTAAAATGAAATCCACTATCTGCACACTAAACAACAAAAAGAGAAAAATGGAAGGACTCAAAATGATACCTTTTGTTCTCTAGTACTGGATACTGAATTTAGGGCCTTGTGCTTATATGACAATTACTCTACCACTAAGTTGTAATCCTAGCCTGGAATGTCAAGTTTTTAAACTTGGCAATTTTTAAAATCAGCAAACAAGGCATTGCACAATATGCCATATTTTTATTAGATATTTTCTTTATTTACATGTCATATGATTTCTCCTTTCCCAGTTTCCCCTCCAAAAAACAAACAAATAAACAAACAAAAACAACAAGAAGAAACCCCTGTTGCCTACCCCCTCCCCATGCTTGCTACCTTCTTCCACTTATTGGCCTTGGCATTCCCCTACACTGGTGCACAGAACCTTCACAGGGCTAAGGGCCTCTCCTCCCATTGATGATCAATTTTGCAATCTGCTAAACACATGCTATCAGAACAATCAGTCCCATCATGTATAGTCCTTGGTTGGTGGTTGAGTCCCTGGGGGCTCTGAGGGGTGCTAGTTAGTTCATATTGTTGTTTGTCCTAAGGGGCTCCAAACCCTTCAACTCCATAGAACCTTTCTCTAACTCCTTCATTGGAGGACCCTGTACTCAGTTCAATGAATGGCTGTGAGCCCCTACCTCTGTGTTAGTCAGGTACTGTCAGAGCCTCTTAGGAGTTAGCTATATTAAGCTGGCTTGTCCTTCCTTCAGTCTCTGCTCCATAGTTGGGCCTTGCAACTCCTTCTGTGGGTATTTTGTTCCCCCTTTTAAGATGGAATGAAATGTCCGTCTTTTGGTCTTCCTTCTTGAGCTTCTTGTGGTTTGTGGGTTGTTCTTCCTGTATTCTGAACTTCTGGGCTAATAACCACTTATCAGAGAGTGCATACCATGTGTGTTCTTTTGTGATTGGGTTACCTCACTCGGGATGATATTCTCCAGATCCATCCATTTCCCTAAGAATTTCATAAATTCATTGTTTTTAATAGCTGAGGAGTACTCCATTGTGTAGATGTACCACAATTTCTGTATCCATTCCTCTGTTGAGGGACATCTGGGTTGTTTCCAGTTTCTGGATATTATAAATAAGGCTGCTATGAACATGTTGGAGCATCTTCTGAGTATATACCCAGGAGTGGTATAGCTGGGTCCTCTGGTAGAACTATGTCCAATTTCCTGAGGAACCACCAAACTGATTTCCAGAGTGGTTGTACCAGTTTGCAATCCCACCAGCAATGAAGGAGTGTTCCTCTTTCTCCACAACCTCTCCAGCATCTGCTGTCACCTGAGTCTTTTATCCTAGCCAATCTGACTGGTGTGAGGTGGAATCTCAGAGTTGTTTTGATTTACATTTCCCTGATGACTAAGGATGTTGAACATTTCTGTAGGTGCTTCTCAGCCATTTGGTATTCATTAGTTGAGAATTCTTTGTTTAGCTCTGTACCCCATTTTTTAATAGGGTTATTTGGTTCTCTGGAGTCTAACTTCTTGAGTTCTTTGTATACATTGGATATTATCCCTCTATCAGATATAGGGTTGGTAAAAATCTTTTCCCAATTTGTTGGTTGCCGTTTTATCCTATTGACAGTGTCTTCTGCTTTACAGAAGCTTTGCAACTTTATGAGGTCTCATTTGTCAATTCTTGATCTTAGAGCAGAAGCTATTGGCTTCCTTTTCAGGAAAATTTCTCCTGTGCCTATTTGCTGGAGGTTCTTCCCCACTTTATTTTCTATTATTTTCAATGTATCTGGTTTGATGTGTAGGTCCTTGATCCACTTGGACTTGAGTTTTGTACAAGAAGATAGGAATGGATCGATTTGCATTTTTCTACATGCTAACTGCCAGTTGAGCCAGCACCATCTGTTGAAAATGCTGTCTTTTTTCCACTGTATGGTTTTAGCTCCTTTGTCAAAAATCAAGTGACCATAGGTGCATGGGTTCATTTCTGGGTCTTCAATTCTGTTCCATTGATCTACCTGCCTGTCACTGTACCAATACCATGCAGTTTTTTTTATCACAATAAGGAAAGTATTTTAGTAGATTTTCTGTTCTCCCTCATTCTTTCACCCTTTGCTATTCCAATCCCTCTTTGTAACCTTCTTTACAGTCTTCTTTTTTTCTGCTTTGATGTCCCATTTACTTTCCCCCATGTCCTGTCCTTCCTTGTTATCAATTTTACTTTCTAAGTTTCCTTTCTAGACTTAGGTTTTATCCACATTTACACACACACACATACACACACACACACACACACACACACACACACACACACACACACGGCGCCGGGGGTGGGGGGGAAGATAGACAGAGACAGAGAAGGGGGAGGGAGGCAGACTAGGTTCTGCATTTGAGAGAACATGCAGTTTTAGTCAAAATGACACTTGATATATGAAAAAATATGAAATGCCAGTTCCAAGCAAGTCTAAACTGGAGATGACAAATAGGCTTCATTTCATGTCAGTATCAATCACCCGCCCACCTGCTTTGAAGATTATGTTAGCAATGATTGTGAGCTGTGTTAAGGTTTGGGGAAATAGTTATATTGCTTACCATGGGTAAAGAAATTGAAGTAGTGACATTTGTTCCTATATAAAAAAAATACTATTACTTCAGAGCTGTAAATAAATGCATTCTATAGAGAATTGTAAGTTTATTGGCTATATTTTAGGAAGTAAGCTTCTATGACTAAAACATTTATTACCATTAATATTTTTGTGTCTTTTAGTGTTTGTTTGAATTTCTAAGGACTATTTTTTCCATGTTTTAAACAGGAAAGATACTAAGCAATCATGGAATGCCTTTTAGTTGTTTAGGTCCTTTATGGACATCAGTGTAATTGATCTCTGTCATGTGGGAATGATGGTAAGCTACCATTGAAAATTTTCACAGATTGGTATTCCTTACCTTAGTATAAATTTCTCAGCTCCACAGCTTTGTTATTTCATTACGTTTAATACACTTTTTATGGATGAATTCATAATAACCAAACTCATAAAGTACATTTGTTAGTTTTAATAGAGGACCTTGACTGTCATAGAGACTGAAAAACTCCATCTCAGTTGATTAATTTGATATTTGAGGCCAGTTACTTGAAAAGCTAAACTTAATTCAAATGTCAAATTATTGATTTATAATAGGAAACATGAAATGCATTAGAAGCTGAATATTCAAATCTATGGGCTTATCCATTTTTTTGTAGGAATACCTGGATGGGAAACAAAGTCTTGATATTTTTGTGGGATATAAGTTAGAGCCAGGGACATTAGACTGAGTCTAAGAATGGTCTTTACATTAGGTTTCATTTTTTTTCAAATTCTTCTGTATACAAGTGCTTGGATGAACATTGCTAATGTGAAATGTTCTGAAGTGCCTTTTTTATTTGCTTGTGATTGGCAAATTTCTCTTTGATGGACACACTTAACACAAACATAGTAAAGTAATTAATTAAACATCAGACATTCTTTCAGTCCTGGCTTCTATTTGTCTTATAAAGTGGTTTTGCATCTGTGTTCTGATGGATTATACCGCTAGCATTTTATGTTCACAGGACAATTTTATTTCTCTGTACTCCATAAGTTTGGAGGAAGCTATAACTATTATGATTATCCTTATTTTTAGTGACTAATTTGGATACTGTTTAGTTGCCTCAGTTATTTAAAATAATGATAGTACTGTAATGGTGCCACGGACTGGGGGTTTTCTTTTGGGGGTCCCTTGTACTGTGGGATGATGGGTTCTGGCCAAGTGTGCATGGGATTTGGCTGTGACAAATAGACTCACACAAATAGTGTATGATCTGAATGTATTTCTTAAAAATGGCATGAGACTCTTACAATCATTGCAAAAGAGATAATGAAAAAAAATCTGGCAGCTCAGCAGTCAAGGTATATCTGAGGCTACCTAAAATACACTGAGTCTAAAAACAGCAGCCATCTCCTCTGGACTGGTGCAGCACCCCCCCCCCCCAGGCTCTGAGCACGCTCAGGCCACATGGGCCCAGCCAGAGTCCTGGGGGGCTGCGGACTGAGTCCAACTGCTCAATGCAGACTCCTCTATCTAGAAAAACTGACTGTTGCACACTGTATCTCACACACACACTCGGCTCAAGGTCCTGCCCATCCTAGGTAAAACCTCCCACTATGCTAATCTACTGGGCTAGTAGAGATGAGTCTTTTGCTAATTTCTAGGAGTGGTTCAGCTGCAGTTCTCAACTGAGAATGAGAATTCTACTTGACCTTGTCCTGGGATAAGCCTCTCATTCTGTAAGCTTCAATGCTGTATTTCCTTCCTTATTTCCCTAACAATGCCAGAGGCAACTAGTCTGGGTGGGTAAATTCCAAGTCAGGGTTTGGCTAAGATGTTGGAACATTGGTAAAGGTCAGAGAGCCATGTCCTATTTTGTCTAGCCATTAATAAATTATATCTTGGTGGGCACCTAGCACTCAAGTTCGCAAGGACATATCTGGGCTATCTCTGAGTTAGGGGGTGCCAGGCGACAGTGGGGGTGCAGGAGACTGGCTTTCTTTAAGCTTATGCCTCAGATACTGCTGTCACACAAGGCCTGCGTGGCATAATGGAGAGGTAGAGAAGTTATGGTTTGTATAGCAGAGAGAACATTCTAATGATATTAATATTTGAAAAATATTTCAGAGTACACTAGTTTTCTCACTTTTGCTAGCTGTAGCCCTTAAACCTCCCATGAGACAGCACATATGTTCCATGGGGTTGTGCCACAAAGTTAGTGTATAATGATGAGTGTTAAGTTAGTTTGTGGTAATGGTCTTTAGGAAACAGAATTAGGCTTCTGATGTTATCCAAATAGGACTACAGTGCTTATGAAAATGTAGCTTTGTGTTTTCCACATTATTTGAGACTGTGGTCCTAAGAGTTTTCTTCCTAGAAACCTATATGTCAATCTGGGAAACAGAAAGCTGCTCTGATTACTATGGTTTCATAATAAATGCATACTTACTAAGCTTTATAGAAATACCATCTTCTGAGAGTTTCTAGTTCAGATATCCAAAACATTTAAAAAACACAGCTCCCTAGTGTTTTGTTTAGTTGGAAGTGGGGAAGAATGGGCATGAAATGGTAAGCTCTTAATTTGTTTCACTTCTGTGGCTACTATATGTATTATGGCACACATCATGGAAATAATTTTGTATATTGCTTGTTCTGGTGACTTTTCCAGTTTTTTCCTGTTGTAGCAGTTTTATAATACTGCTACAACAGGAATGAATCCACAGATGTGGGTTGAGGGCATGTGGCTTTTTTCATGTAGAATTGGGAGATTTACAATAATTCATATCTTAAAAATGTAATATTTTAAATTAATTCACTGGGAATTTATACATGCATTTAATGCATTTTGATCATAACCACTCTCACATCTCTCCTAACTCATCTCAGACCCACCTACCTATCCCTACCCAGTATCATGTCCTCTTTTCTTTTGTACACTACTAACTTGAATTTGTGCTGCCTATATAAGCATAGGTGTGTAGTCATTCACTTGAGAGAGGTTGACCTACCAGAGGCCACACCCCTAAAGAAAATTCACTATCTCACCCCTAGGGTGCTTGTGAATCCTTCTCCCTTCTATACTGCAATATTGACAGTCTTCATTTTGTATATACAACCACAGCTACTGTGAGTTCATGAGTATACCAGTCCTGTTATGTCTTGGAACATCATTTTGCCCCAGTCTTCCTGAACATTTGTTTTTTTAAATTTTCTGCCCCTTCTTTGATGTTCCCTGAGGCTTAGGGTGAAAGTATGTTATAGATGTCTCATTCATGGCTGAGCACTCAATAGACAAGTATTCTCTGAATTTTGGCCTTTTGTGAATCTCTGCAATTAACCATTTTTCACTGTGCAAAGAAGCTTCTCTGATGAAGCCTGAGAGCTGTACTGATCTGTGAGGAAAGACGTGTTTCTTTAGAGAGCTGTTTGATACTGTGCCCATGTAGTAAAATAGTAGGAGTAGCTTCACCACTGGGATCCACGAGCTCCCCAGCCATGGGTTCTTGATCAGATTCATAGTACCAGACATATGTTTCCTACTGTGGAGTAAGCCTTATGTCTAATTAGAAAGTTGTTGGTTACTGTTAGAGCATTCCTTTTACTATTGTACTGATGAGCATATCTTGCCAGTTTGATCTGAATTGTAGTTTGTAGGGTTCGTAACTGGATAAGACTGTTGACCACTATATCTCTTAGGAGCATATTTAGTATCTTCTAGTACTAGTCATCAGGGAAGAAGCTTCCTAGTCAACCTTGTTTGGTTTTTCTATGTTCTGTGACCAAAGTATATAGTGTCATCAGCAGTAAAGTATTATCTTCAAGTTATGGTGGACAATCAATAGCAATGGTAATAGTCTGTATTGTTTTATGGGGTCTCTGGAACATTCTCTAGTAGCAACACCAAGGGAGATATCACATGCCTGGCATTAGACTTTATTTGGCAGCCTATGGCTTTTAGAAGGAGCAATTATCCACTGTGTAGGGTAGGAAACGCCAAAAGTCACCACACATTCCCATGCATACACATCTCAACCTGTGGTCCGCGATATCTTCCCGCCAGCAGGAATACACGGACACACACACAGGATCCTTCTACAGCACCTTTATTACCATGTGGCGAGGAGAGAGAGAACCTCGGACAAAGCACCGTTTATATACACCCTGGAGCGGCATGTTTATCTCTGATTGGCTGTTTGTTCATTACCTCATGAGACGCCTCGGGATAGGCTGTGACTTGGCGCGTTTTGGCCCTAGCACATGCGCAGATGGGCTGAGACTTAGCGCGCTCTGGCCCTAGGCACATGCGCAGACTATGTGCTAAGGGAAGAAGAAACCGGATGCCGGCGCCATCTTGTAATGGAGGCTGCCGGCTTAGTGTGGCTCTCTACATCTCCCCCTTTTTGTTTTAAATGATAGGCTCTGGCCAATGCCCCGTGTCTTAGGCTAGCTGATGTGCTGTCCACTACCAGCACCAAGAGATAGGTGGGATCCTTTGGATCACTACTCACTGGTGTGCTCCTGGTTTATGGCATCAGCCTAATCCCGTCGTAGGGGCCAAAGGCAGCGGGCCTTGAGGACTTATGGCAGTTTGACTCACTCTCCCGTGTGCAATGGGATAAGACCCCACGGGGTGCAAGAGCTAAGTCTCGCTGACCATTAGCCTTTGAGTGTTTATTTTGTTCTTAACATGCTGAGCCAAATATCGGGAGAGGCTCCT
>JADRCD010177180.1:0-14141 GCA_019843815.1 Montemys delectorum
TGTGTGTGTGTGTGTGTGTGTGTGTGTGTGTGTGTGTGTATGAAAGAGAGGCGGGGGGTGGGGGTGGGGGAGAATCATATTCCATAGCAGGCATATGGAGGTCTGAGGACAATTTGGCAGATTCAGTTCTCTTCTTTAACCTCTATGGGGATCCCAGGAGTCAAACTGAGGCTGTCAGAGTCTTGCCTGCTGCCCCCCCCCACCTACCTCACAAGCTGCTTTCGTCTTGCTACTTTAACAATTTTCTTTACTTTTGGGTTCTATAATTTTACTGTGATGTATCATGGCACAAGTTTTAGGGGATCTTTTCTTCCTTTCTTCCTCTCCCCCTCTTTCTCTTCTATCCTCTCACTCCCCCTCCTCTTCCTGCCTTCCCTTGCTTTCTCTCTCTTTACACTAAAGATTGATCCTGGAGTCTCAGAGATATTAAGCAAATACTCGAGCACAGATCTGTATTCCTGCCTTTTAAATGTTTATTTATTTTATTTACTACTTTCAGTTTTGAGGTAGTCTTGCTAAGTTGGGCAGGCTGCCCCAGCCTCTCCTAGGTGGCTGGAGTCACAGACCTGAGGCACCAGGCCTGGTATATTTGAGGTTTTCCTGCCTGGAACTTGTTGAGCTTCTCGCATATGTATTCCTATCTTTCTTCAGATCTAGGAAGCTTTGGGTCTTTGTTTCTTTTTAAAATTTTAAGTCAGTGCCTAACAGTTGTACATATTTACAGGTGCAGTGACTTTTCAACATGTGTCTACATCCTGTAACCATGAAACCAGGGCGATCAGCTTATCTACCACCTGATGTTTGTTGTGTGTGTAGTGAGAGCTAAGAACCCCTCTTCCAGTGATTTTAAGATAGACATTATCGTCAACTGTAGTTTCCTTGTTGAGCAACAGAATATAAGCACATTCTCCCATCTTTTTTTTTTTGTTGTTGTTGTTTGTTTTTTTTGAGACAGGGTTTCTCTCTGTAGCCTTGGCTGTCCTGGAACTCACTCTGTAGACCAGGTCTCCCACCTTCTTATAACATCGTTCTGTCCACCTGTTTCTCTCCCAGCTGTAGCAGCCACTGCTCTCTCTGCCATTGTAAGCTGGCATTACTGATTGCACAGAATGAGATCATATAACTCTTGCTTTTAATTTTTTGATTAAAATAATGTTCTCTGAGTCTATTTATGGTGTTCAAACAAAACAGAATGCCATCCTTTATATGGCTGAGTAATATTCCATTGCATAGATATCACATTCTCTTTATATGTTCATTCATTGTTGGCCATTTAAGTTAATTCTAAATCTTGGCAATGATGATAAGCTATAATAATCATGGCAGCGAAGCTATGTCTTAATCTTCTAACTTCATTACTTTTGGATAAATACCTGTCCTAGTTACACCTGATCAAGGCAGATTATAAAAGTGTGTAATTTGGGGGCTCCTGGTTCCAAAGGGTTTGAATCGTGGTCATCATGGTGGGGAGCATGGTAGCAGGCAGGCAGTCACAGTGCTGGAGCAGTACCTTTTTATCCACATGCACTAGGCTGAGAGAAGCAGAGAATGGTGTGGGCCCACAGTGACACACCTCCTCCAACAAGACCACACCTCCTCCAAGACCACACCTCCTCCAATAAGGTCACGTCTCTTAAGCCTTCCCAAACAGTTCCACTAACTGGGAACCAAGCATTCAAACACATGAGCCTCTGGGGGCCATTCTCATCCAAACCACCCCAGCACCCACGGATGGAATTGTTGGGCCATGTGCTGATTCTACTTTTACTTTTTAAAGAAATTTTCATAATTGTTACACCACCGATGTGTGAACATTCTTTTTCTCTACAGCCTGGCCATTAATAACAGCCATTCTAACCAGGGTTGGGGAGCCAGCTGTGGCTTTCCTGATGAGCCATGATGTCAAGCATCTTCTCCAATGCCTGTGAGCAATTTCTGTGTCTTCTTTTGAGAATTGTCTGCTAGAATCTTTTGCATACTTTCAATAAGACTGAGGGGTTTTGTTGTTGTGCTCTTTCGCCTTTTGTTTTGTTCTGTTTTGTTTTAATAGTGAGACACTTCAGTTCATAGTAGTCTAGATATTAGTTCTCATTGGCCCTCATTGGGCTGGAGGTAAGCAGGCATCCCTCTACTCCGGTTTTATAACCAGGAGTTGGGATGGCTGTCTGCATTGATTGTGCCCAGGTTCTTGGTATTTTATTCAACAATGAAACAAAAGCTCATATCGACTACAAAGTAGCAAGAAAACATTACACAATGCAGTAGAAATGATCAGAGAACCCTGCAAAGGAGCTGTGGCCTCCAGAGTTAAGAAGGTACTCAAGCCCTGTTACTATTTGGGTCTTTTCTTTATGGGGTTCAAGAGAAGGATAATTTGATAGTTTAGGGTAGTATAGTTTAGGATAGTATAGGTCCCTGTTCTGATTGATAAGCTAAGTCATATAGCCATTTTTTCTTTTGCACATGTCTTTTCCCATAATGCATCTCATTTTAGTCATATGCATAAGCTGGTAAATAGTGGATTCTCCCTAAAAGTTCCTGGCTTGAGGACACAGTTTTGTCCTACCATATAGGTACTCCAAACCAGTTCAAGTTGGATGGATTGGTACATTAGGAATATGTCTGAATAAAAACAAACTTGCCGGGTAGTGGTGGCGCATGCCTTTGATCCCAGCCCTTGGGAGGCAGAGGCAGGTGAATTTCTGAGTTCGAGGCCAACCTGGTCTACAGAGTGAGTTCCAGGACAGCCAGGGCTACACAGAGAAACCCTGTCTCGAAAAAACCAAAACAAACAAACAAACAAACAAACAAACTTGATGGTTGTTAGGGGCAGAACAACTTACCTCGTTCAGAGAGAGGTGTAGCTCCACAAAAAATGGAAATCTGAGGTTGGCAAGGGCATCGCTTGAAGAGGGTGGGTATATGGTATGTGAAGGGAAGGGAGCTGGGCAGCCGGGAGCAGGGCTTGCAGAACTAAAACAAGGTATAACCTATGCTGCTAATCTATCCCTGTGTTTGCCTCCTCAGTGATACCAGCACTGTGACTGGGGGTCATCTTGCTCCAGTGTGACAGTGCGAGCTGGCATTGCTCTGCTCCACTCTGGCTGGGCATCCCTCTGCCTCACTGTGACTCCAGGGTTGCTTTGTTCCTGTGTGATCGGTCATGATCCTGGCCACTGCTGAGGATGCCTTTCAGCATCTCCCCACAGTCCATTTCCCCTACACTTCTAGCCTGCCACGGGGTGGAGGGAACGGAGTTTACAGATCTGCCATGCCGCGCTTAGGTGCAGGCTGGAGGGAGTCAGGGCAGACAGATTCTCCTCACTTCCAGTGCCAGGAAGGATCTGGTGCTGCCCCTGGGCCTGCCAGCTTCCAGAGTGCTGCTGCTGTCACTACCTTCTGCTTCCGAGGACTTCTGCGGGGGTTGTATGCTTCCTGTCAGTTAGAGAGAGAGAGCTTGCTCTCATTGAAGAGTAAACAAGCACCTTGAAAAGTACTTCAGAAGCAGCTGTGGCCACAGCAAGTGACACAGAGCCAGAGTGAAGGCGTCATAGTGGCAGAGCGGACTGCTGCAATGTAGCTCTGAGGAGACGCGGATCGTGTCTGTAACATGCCAGACAGGGTCTGCCAACCCACAGTGACAAGTCAGAAAGAATATTTACTTTCCTGATGGGAGCTAGCCGAAGGGAGTCACTAGGTACAGGAAGTGAGCTCAGTCTTGGTGAGGGCTGTAACGCGGGTAAAAGACATGGGCTTTATACAAAGCGTTGTTGTACTTTATCGGTGAACAAGAAAGAGAAAGAACTCTACATTGAGTGCCTGCTATAGGCTTGGCACTGGCCAGGTCTGCTTTTGAAAATGTTGGTTTTTTTAGTGGGCTCCTGTTACGTTCTGAGGACCTAGCACTGGACAGAAAGTTATGACCAGACCTTGCCAAATGATGCTGGAGCTGTGTCTAGTTAGGGTTTTACTGCTGTGAAGAGACACCATGACCAAGGCAAGTCTTATAAAGGACACATTGAATTACAGGTTCAGAGGTTCAGTCCATCATCATCAAAGTGGGAACATGGCAGGCATGGTGCAGGAGGAGCTGAGAGATCTACATCTTCATCTGAAGGCTGCTAGTGGAACACTAGCTTCCAGGCAGCTAATTTGAGGGTCTTAAAGCCATGCCCACAATGACACACCTGCTCCAACAGGGCCACACCTCCTACTAGTGCTACTCCCTCCCACCCCCCGGCCAAGCATATACAAACCATCATGTGGTGAATCTAATACAAGGGCAGGAAGCAGCTATCTCATGAATGCCAAGGCCACAGTGAGGAGCAAGGGTTCTGTGTATAGGAGGGGCATCTGGGCATGGGGGACAGTAGGATTCCTTCAAGGTCCCTGTTCCGATGCCGTGAAAAGAATAGGGTCACATGGGGCAAGGAGGTTGAAGAGATGAAGGAGCCTTGGACGGATAATACTGGACTGGGCTGGAGGAATGACTTGGTGGTTAAGAGCGCTTGCAGCTTTTGCAGAGGACTCAGGTTTCAAGCATAAAGCAGCATACCATTACCTATAACCCCAGTTCTAGTGGACAATACCCTCTCCTGGCCTCCACAGATACCAGCCATATGTGTGGTATATATATATATACATATACACACATACACATAAAATTAAAACAAATAAATCTTTTTTTAAGACACTGTATTGATTCTGGATGAAGGCCTCCACACAGACTGTTAGGCAGCCCATAGTAGGTACCTAGGCACACACCTACACACAGGCAGATCAGCACACAGGCCTCACAGGCATCTAGGTCTATAGGCCAACATACCAGACAAGCTGGCAAAGGTGAAGGCTAAAGCTCTGGCCTCTGACCTCAAGGTCATACTTATACAGAGTCACACAAAAATGGCATTATGTCGAGGACAGCTAGAGAAGAGATGACATCACTGTTTGCTTTTGGGTTCCCCAAACATCTAGTGTCGGCCATTTTGTGCTGGCTCATAACCCTCTGCTGTCTAACATCAGCACCTCTGTCCATGCTGGATATCTGTATTGGTGCCAGGTTGTCTAAACACAAATTGTTCTTTACAGCCCTCTCTTTACAGAGACCCTGGGGAGGAGACCTGGTGCACATGGAGGACAATATGGGGACAGACAGGGTGCAACAATATCAGGGAGGGACCATAGAGAAACCATTTTACAAATGAGAAACTGAGGTTTAAAGAATGAAGAAGCCACCCCTGACCTCAGCTGCGGTTGGACGCCAGCTCCATCTGCTGAGACAGAGAACGTCTCAGAATAGGGCAGGA
Source organism: Montemys delectorum (assembly GCA_019843815.1). Classification (NCBI taxonomy): domain Eukaryota; kingdom Metazoa; phylum Chordata; class Mammalia; order Rodentia; family Muridae; genus Montemys; species Montemys delectorum. The sequence goes on from JADRCD010177180.1 coordinate 5,307, forward strand.
GAGCCTTTGTCCATCTGTTGTCCTAATTCTCCATCTCTTTGTCCACAGGATTGGTGGCCAGACATAGCTATGGCATTCTGCCCCAAAGATCAGTATTGGGACTCCTCGAGGAAAACCTGTGTCTCCTGTGCACTGACCTGCAGCCAGAGGAGCCAGCGCACCTGTTCAGACTTCTGCAGTGAGTTCTGGCGTCTGGGGCCAAGGGACAGCTGAGCTATCCCTCACATCCCCCCAGAATCCCCCTGGCCTTTCTGAAGCCAGGTGAAGGAATGATATATGCAGGTGGTCCCTTCCCTCTCAGCCTTTCAGCCTTTTGCACATTTGCACATTGTCTGCTCTTTCCTGTCTTCCAATTGCCTGCTCCCCTGCCTGGAGTGCATCTCCCTTATCTTCTCTCATCCAGCCTCTAGTGCCTTTCATCGATGTCTGGCTACAAAGGGGGAGCTAGGCCTCACCACGTGACCTTCATCACTATCTCATCCTTAAAACAATTTTTAAAATTTATTCTTTGTTAATTCAGTACATAAATACAATGTTTTTAGATCTTTCTCTCTTTGTCTCTCTCTCTGTCTGTCTGTCTCTCCCCCCCCTCCTCCTTTTTAAACAGGAGTGACTCAGGCTAGCTTTGAACTTGAGACCCTCCAGCGTCAGCATCCTGAGGACTGGGATTACAGGCATGTACTAGCTCTCCTGTTGCACTCCCATGGACACAGGAGAACACTGCCCACCTGCATGCATATCTTTAGAAAGTGCTAAAACTCTGCCTTTTCATTTCCAATCCAGTTCTTTCACTCATGTATTTTTCAAACATTTATTATCTCTCAGTTTTAAAATATATTTTTATGTATGCTTATATATGTGTGTGCACATATGTGTGTGTGTGTGTGTGTGTGTGTGTGTGTGTGTGTGTGTGTGTGTAAATCAGAGGATACTTTCAGTAGTAAGTTCCCTCCTTCCAGCTTGCAGTCCTGAGAATCACACTTGGAGGGTTATGAGTCTTGGTAGCAAATGAATACCTTTACCTATTGAGTCATCTCCTCTGCCCTTGTACATTTTAAATAAATTTAAGACTCCATTAGTCTTAAGGAGGGAAGCTCAGGGTTTGGAGGGGTGAGTCTCACTCCACGGCCACACGGCCTCTATCTTGGCATGTAGTGAAGGTAGATTATTAGAGACTGAGTAGGTAGTGCCTCCCTTCCCCAGTGGACTTCCTTCAGGGAAGGAAGTCCTTGTAGCCTTTCTGGTTGTGAAGCTGTGGATGGCCTAGCTCACCCAGGAGATTAGTTCCCGCTTGGCATCACTACCTGTGTAGGCTGCTATGGTTCCAACACATCAGCACGGCCTTTCCCAGCTCCCTCCCCAAATCTCCAAGGAAGGTTCTGGCTTTTTCTCTTCTATTCCTTCCACTAACTTGAAGTATGTTTCTCTCTCAGGAGTTTTGAAAATGCAAACAAACATTTTATATGACAAGATAGCAATCTAGATATTAATTTAAAAGATATGTAGAGGGGGCTAGACAGACAGCTCAGTGGTTAAGAGCATTTGCTAATTTTGCAGGGTATCCAGTTCTGTTCCTAACAACTTCGTGGTGGCTCCCAACCATCCCTAACTCCAGTTCAGATCCATGCCGTCATCTGAACTCCCAGGCACCAGGCATGGATGTGGTGCATATACATATATTCAGGCAAAGCACTCACGCACATAAAAAAATGAACCTTTAAAATTTTAAATAGATGTAGAAAATGGCCACATTTGGAAATGAAGAAGTGTGAAGAATTAATAGGTTAAAGAAGAAACAAAACAACACCCCCAGTAACATTTGAACTAGGTACAGGAAGTGTCTTAGTCAGGGTTTCTATTCCTGCACAAACATCATGACTGAGAAGCAAGTTGGATAGGAAAGGGTTTATTTAGCTTACTTCCACCTTGCTGTTGATCACCAGAGGAAGTCAGGACTGGAACTCAAGCAGGTCAGGAAGCAGGAGCTGAGGCAGAAGCCATGGAGGGATGTTCCTTGCTGGTTTGCTTCTCCTGGCTTGCTCAGCCTGCTCTCTTATAGAACCCAAGACTTCCAGCCCAGGGATGGCACCACCCACAATGAGCCTTCCCACCTTGATCACTAATTGAGAAAAAGCCCCACAGCTGGATCTCATGGAGGCACTTCCCCAACTGAAACTCCCTTCTCTGTGATAACTCCAGCCTGTGTCAAGTTGACCTACAAAACCAGCCAGTACAGGAAGATACATATCTATAGATAGGTATAGATACAGATATGGATAAGTATAAGTATAGATAAGATGTAGATGTAGATGTAGATGTAGATATAGAAATCAGAATGTGATACGCCAGAGGGCACAACCATTCTGGAATTGCTGCCTTCACGCTGAACTTCAATGTTGATTTGTTTTTTGTTTCTTTGCTTTGATGGAGTTTAGGGTCAGATCCCAAGCTCCTGTAAGTCCAGAACATCTGGCAGCATTTTTTTTTTCTGTCCCATAGAATTCATCAGTTGTCGAAAAGAGCAAGGCAAGTACTACGACCATCTCCTGGGGGCCTGTGTCAACTGTGACTCCACCTGCACACAGCATCCCCAGCAGTGCGCACACTTCTGTGAGAAGAAGCCCAGCAGCCAGCGGAACCTCCAGCCTGAGCTCAGGAGACCACAGGCCGGGGAGGTGGAAGCCAGGCCAGATAACTCAGGAAGGCACCAGGGATCAGAGCATGGTCCAGGTGAGTGACCCCAGGCCAGCGCCTGAGGCATCTGAAGGTCAGGATGGGTAGGAACCCGGCAGCAGGCTGCAATAACAAGTGTCTTTAGTTCAAGAGGCCCAGACTCTAGGCAAATATCCAGAAGCCAGGGAGGTCACTCCAGGGTAAAAAAAAAAAAAAAGAAAAAAAAATGTTTAGATGAAATTTTCAGACGTCTATGGGAAATTTTGTCACACCCCTATGATGCACACTGCTCGAATCTGTTACCTCAAATGCTTAACCATTTCTTTGTAGTGAAAATATTCAAATCTGTTTAAGATTTCCCCTTGATATTCTGCAGTGCTGGGACTGGACCCGGATCCTCCCGGTGTTAGTCAAGAGGTCGGCAGATGAGCCATGCACACACTCCTTTAGCTTTTGAGAATATGCAATACATACATGGTCATGGCCTAGCCAGCCTTGCAGGGCTGTCCCTTTCTACGTAGCCTCTCTGAGCTTCTTATTCTATGGGATAGAACAGGGCCCAGCCCAGAACAGAGTTAAAGAGAATGATTCCACGGGGCTTGGTGTGGGTGGCAAACTTTGTGGTACATGTAAGAATCAAACAATCAAAGGAAAATGAAAAAAAAAAGGGAGAAAGAGAAAAGGAAAGGAAAGAAGAGAAGACTCAGTCCGACCTTCATGGAAAAGCTGACATCTATCGGTCTGAGAGATGGCCCCAGGGCCAGAGGCACAGCATTTGAACCTGCAGAGCAATGCAAATGACATGTTTTGGGGGCTGGTATAGCTAAGAATAGAGAGGGAAATTGGGGAGGATCTTGTCAGGGGCAGAACGAGGAAGTGAGCTGCTTTTCTCTGTGATCTGATTCTTGAAACGGCTGGATGGAAGATAGGTCAGTTGATTCATTCTGACCATCCAGGAGATTAGCTGTTCTCTGGGAATTCCATGGGTGGCAGATTTCTTGGGACCTTGGGCTTGTTTTAGGGCATTGTTTTGTGTTGGGATGGATTTCCTTTAATTCAAGACCCTTTACACAAAAGGGTGCCTGCCATTTCCTATCTGGCTACTTTCTGCTGGGAGCAAGGGCAATGTCATTTTTGGGAGTTCTCAAGTCTGGAGTGACTCTAGAAGAAGCACTATCTTTATGTCATCTTGGTGTGGTGGACTGGGGTAAGACAAACCTCTGAAAAGAGTTTAAAAGACAGGGTAAACTGTCCACATGAGGATAAGGAGGAATGGGGTGAGTAAGGGGAGAAGCCAGGATGGCGCAACCGGGAGCCCGTCCGTCCGGAAGAGGCTTGTTGCTGGATTCTCTGTTCCTAGTCTTGAACCAGTTTTGACCTGTTAGTGTTCTTGGAGGTGGGCCTGAAAGGTGTGCAGCTGTCCTAGAACTGAGGCTCTCCGCTGAGACAGAGAGATAGATCGACTGATGTCAATTAAACCCTTTCCTGCTGTTCTTTGTAGCCCTGGGCAGGAAGAGGGATGGGTCCGATGGTCCGTTTTTGCTCTTGTTGATGTGAGTGTAGAGAAAGGGATTGGAGCTTTGTGGGGGGTGCGGGGTGGCAGTAAGGAGAGTGGTAGAGACAAAAAGGTAAGAGCCTAGGTCCAGTGCAGTGACTGGGCAAGCATACGGAGACGTTTGTCCTGCAACCCCCCAAGAGTCCTGTCTGAAGATAGAGAATGATGTTTAAAATGGTTGTCTAGTGTGGTTTCCCCTTTGCAGGGCACTTTGAGGTTTAACAGACATGGCCACATGGAGGAGCGTCCCAGGCAGTGGGACACAGGACAATGAAAGGCTGCAGGCTGATTGGGAGAGATGGGCTTATTTTAATTAATTAGTTCATTTTGAGCTACTCAAAGGTATTGGTGTTAAGGGAACACTGGTAAGTGTGTGTGTGTGTGTGGGGGGGGGGGGTTCTAGGAGCCCACAGGCCGAAGCAGGGTTAGGTTTGAATGGGGTGGAGTGATAAGGATTTGAAAGGATTTCCCCAGGCTAGGGAAGGCAGGTCCTTCTCCTTGTCCCCAGCAATATTGGGGACCAGAAGAGGATTCAGACAATTGAAAGCGGGGGAGGCCAGTAAGGTGGGTAGTGTCAGGAGGGTTCAGAGTCCTGGGGAGCAAAGATGGTGATGGGGAGGTTGCACTGGGTGAGGTTGGAGGCTGACAGGGATGGAATCTATGTATGCATACGGTGGAGGGAACCTTTCGAAGTTGGCCACTTCTGACTGTCAAGGTGCCATGGGCAGATGCTGAAGAGCCAGTTTTAAAGGTTTTGCTAAAAGATTAGTGGTACAAACCATTTAGGAAATCCCTCCCCACTGTTTCAAGGGTCCCCTACCCCCAGTATCTTTAAGGGTGAAGTGAAAGGTTGAGGCAAGTCAGACCGGAAGTGGGGCAGGGAATGTTTGACTAGTTAGTAGTTTGAGACTTGTGGAGACACACTCAGAAGAGGGACAGAGAGAAAACCCCTCTACCAAGTAGAGTGGGGTCTTGGGAGCCTCAGATAACCCAGCCTCTCTTCAAGGCTTGACTTTTTGTTTTTTTAAGTCTTTGAAGAATCTTTCCCTCCTAATTTAGGCTTGGTTGATTGGTTGGTTTTGTTTTGAGACAGGATACTTGTGTGTAGATCTGCCTGTCCTAGAACTTGCTAGGTAGATGGGCATACCTCAGACTCACAGAGAACCACCTGCTTCTGCTTTTCGAGTACTGGGACTGAAGGTGTGGGTCACTCTGACTATGAAGGGTTGGTACAAGGCCAGGATAGCTGAGTGGCTCACATCTGTGGTATCCTGATCTGTCCTTGAACTCATAGGTTCAGCAGGGGGCTCCACTGAGAAAAAAAACACTAGACCTTTGTTTTTAAGCTGCCAGGCTTTTGTCTCAGAGGAAGAAGCTGGCCATCTTGGAAGTTTGCTGTCTTTATTACCTAGGCATTGTTCCTGTCCCTAACTGTTCGCCTCTGGGGAGATCAGACTTCTAGTCCCTCATTCCCCTTTCTCAGAGGACACCCTAACTGCTTAGGGGCTTGGAGGCACAGACTGTTTATGTGCTACCCAAAGAGGTGATGTCAGATGGGCAGCATTTAGAGCCTTCCAAAGGGGGGCCCATCTAAGGCACCATGGTAACACTTAATGACGGCAAAGATCCAGAATGTTAAGCAGCCGACTGGACCGCTGTGTGTGTTCTGGAGCATGCATGTGACGGAGCGGCAGCTACAACACACAGCAAATGAGACCGCTGGTGTATTATACTTCTTGTCGAGGGTGTAGTTAAAATAGTTGGTTAGTTTTGCCCTTATTAGAGAAGATGCACAGGCCAAAGAGCACATGGCAGGTTCTGCCGTAAGCATTAGCAAGACTTCTGGTCCTCCTTGTTACCATTGCCCACTCTGTGATGTACACACATGCAGGAGACCATGTTTAAGCTCAGAGGTAGGCCATTGGGTCTCCTCTATTCCAGCCTCATAGGGGAACGTTAAGAGGCAACGTTAATGAGGAGAATGCCTCAGCATCATGATTAACGTAAGCTTTACTTAGTAATCATACAGCTAGCTGGACCATGTTCCTGAGCCCGGAAGAAGCAGAAGGAATCTCTCAGTGAGCTGTTTGTTACATCAGACTCCAGTTTGTGTAAGGAGTGAATGCTAGGAAGTCTGTTAAAGTCAGCATCTAACTGACAACTTAAAAGAGAAACAGAATCCCATTGGGTCTTTTTGTTTTGTTTTGTTTTGTTTTTGTTTTTTTTTGTTTTGTTTTTTTTTTCGAGACAGGGTTTCTCTGTGTAGCTCTGGCTGTCCTAGAACTCATTCTGTAGGCCAGGTTGGCCTTGAACTCAGAAATCCGCCTGCCTCTGCCTCCCAAGTGCTGGGATTAAAGGTGTGTGCCATCACCGCCTGGCCTTTTTTTTTTTTAATACAATTGTCCAGCAATATCTCATGGACGCTATCCTGAATAGTTTCCCCAAACCTTTCAGTATGAGCTACAAAATGTCCAGAGCAGGCCAGTCAGTCCATAGAGACATAGAAAGGACAGATGAATGTAATTGGGGGCCAGGTGAGAGAAGATGGGGAGGGTCCATTAATGGGACAGGAAATTTTTCTTTGGAGATAAAAACAGCCTCAAGCCGGGCGTTGGTGGCACATGCCTTTAATCCCAGCACTTGGGAGGCAGAGACAGGAGGATTTCTGAGTTTGAGGCCAGCCTGGTCTACAGAGTGAGTTCCAGGACAGCCAGGGCTACACAGAGAAACCCTGTCTCGAAAAACCAAAAAAAAAAAAAAAAAAAAAAAAAAAAAACCCCAAAATGGGCAGCACAAATACTTCTGCAACTTCACGAGTATGCTTTAAAAACAAAACACTCAAAATTCACTAAAGTGGTGAATGTGGTGGTTTACAAGTTACATCCCAGCTTTTTACCCAAAGATATTGGCAGCCCTCCCCACCCCCATCATCCTCCATCCCATCCCATCAACAAACAGAATTACGGAGCGTCCAGTACAAAAGGTACCTGGCGCCCAGAACAGGCTGAGCTTTTGTAAAATTGCTGTGCTTTCCCAGTGAGAAAGCACTCCTATGAGATTAATAAAGAAAAGGCTCCTGAATAATAGCACGTGACTAGCTCTGGCTCATGTACACAAGGGAACTGACCCCGGACAGAAATTCCCCTCAGTTTATAGGCTCAGGCCCTAAGTTACACTTTGAACACGTATACCTTGCTCTACAGAGACAGAAGTTCCAAGGTTTGGTTATTTGGACAAATGGGGAGATTTGCAGTGTAATATACTGTCATCATTTTCCAGAGAAAGAGCAGGGCTGCTTTTCCCAGGCAGCTGTAACTGGGGTCATCCTGCTGGCAGATTTCTGCTCTTTCTGAGAAGAGGGATGAGTCAGCACTGCCAGCCAGAGTTGTCCTCTCCAGCTACTTTACTTTTGTGTAACTGTTTTCTGAGAAGGTTTATTGATAAATCCTTTATAACTTTATTACTTCCATTTTCTCCTTCAAGGGAGTGGTCCCTCACTTCACTAGCACAAAGTATGCCTTAGTGCCTGCATTGCAAGATCCATAAGATAAGTTCGGGAGGAGAAATGTCAGGAGCAGAGAGCTTTGGACTGAGATAAGATCTTAGTCCTTAATCAAAGCCTCAAGCTGTAAAGTAAACCGTGGCCCCACTTCCCAGGGCCATTTTGCTTCATGCCTGGGTCCAGATGTCTCTCAGTCATCTCCCTGGTCCCGATTTCAAAGTCTAAGCTCATGCAGGAGACCTTATGATTGGTGGAGTCATCCTCCTGGGACTACCATCCTCACAGACAAGTGTGCATGCATCCATCCATCCCTGGGTTTGTCTATCTCCAAAGCATGTGCAGAAAACAGATGGGCCAGCTTCAGAGGTGTCCAGCTTTAAGGTCTTGGAAAAAAGTGTCATCAGTTTGGGGTTTAAGGGGTTTAAGGCAGGCTTGGGGATGGCTGTGTGGATTACTTGGGCCTAGTGAGGGACAAAGAAAAACCCATGGTGGAGAGAGCACTTAATCCTGAAACGGGGGAGAGTACATGTAGCTACAGGCCTAAATATGGCACTTTGGGAGAAGGGGGCACTAGGGAGTGGGTGCCTTCCTTGAACTTGTCTGTCCTGAAACACCCACAGGATTGAGGCTAAACAGCGACCAGCTGACTCTCTACTGCACACTGGGAGTCTGCCTCTGCGCCATCTTCTGCTGTTTCTTGGTGGCCTTGGCCTCTTTCCTCAGGCGTAGAAGAGAGTCACTTCCCAGCCAGCCTGCCGGGCCGCGTGGGTCACAAGCAAACTCTTCCCACGCCCACCGTAAGTAGAGAAAGCCAGACTTCCCTCCCTGACAATCGCCAGCACTCCTCTCTCCTCTGCTATCCACCACTAACCCTGCATCCAGGGTGGACACACTCTGAGCCCACCGGAGTGGCCTGGGGCATGTCCTGAAGCTCCTTAGTGAAATCAGGCTCAAACAGTGGGCCAGAACAAGGGGTGGGTGTCAGGTTCTTGCTTCAGCTTTGGGAGGAGATCCGAAAGGGGATTACCCTGGGGCAGGGGCTGGATGTTTTCGGGGTGCGGGGAGAAGTGAGCCTGGCCTTGAAAACCTGTTCGGGGGGGGGGGG
>JADRCD010177181.1:0-16313 GCA_019843815.1 Montemys delectorum
GATTAACTATGGAGCAGAGACTGAAGGAAGGACAAGCATATAGCTATCTCTTGAGAGGCTCTGACAATACCTGACTAATACAGATGTAGAGGCTCACAACCATTCATTGAACTGAGTACACTGTCCCCAGTGAAGGAGTTAGAGAAAGGTTCTATGGAGCTGAAGGGTTTGCAGCCCCTTAGGACGAACAATTACTAACTAGTACCCTCAGAGCTCCCAGGGACCCAACCACCAATCAAGGACTATACAGGGTGGGACTGAATGTTCTGGCAGCATGTGTATAGTAGAGGATTACAAATTCGATCATCAATAGGAGGAAAGGACCTCGGCCTTGTGAAGGTTTTGTGCCCCAGTGTAGGGGAATGCCAGGGCCAATAAGTGGGAGAGGGTAGGGTGGCAGGCATGGGGAGGGGGGAGGCAAAAGGAGTTTCTTCTTGTTGTTTTTGTTTGTTTGTTTGTTTGTTTTTTGGAGGGGAACCTGGGAAAGGGAAAATTTACATGTAAATAAAGAAAATATCTAATCTTAAAAAAAAAGAGAGAAACACTTTGAATGCTAATATCCCCTCATGTCTCATCACCTAATGTTCAGTTTGTTACATGAGGTATCCATAGACTGATAATGATGTTTCAGAAATTAGTAGCTGTGATAAGCATCTAGGTTTTCTCAAGGTCCATTAATTCTTTTCTCCAGAACACAGTGTATCTGGATGCTGAATCTCTCTGGGAGAAATTATACATTCCAGTCTCCCCTATAGTAAAATGTAATCACATGACCATATTAGGACCACAGAAGATGGGTGAAAAAAAGGTTTAAATTGTCTACAACCCCACCTGTGTTTCACCCTATGCACTAGATTATTGATTAGGAACACAGTCTATGTTGGGGAGGCAAATTAGAACAATGCACTGGGTGCAAAAAAAGGTGGAAGAACCTCAATCATGGATCACAATTGGTTTCCTACTTTAAGCATTTACCAACCTCCACATAATGTATCAGACATGTATATTGTATTTAATTGACAAACTGCATTTTGAAACCCACTGGATAAAAGGAAAAGGTTTGCACATCCTCAGTATAAAACTATAATAAATATTTGTTAATGTAATTTCAAAGAACAGGTAAAAACCAGAGTGAATACTGTCATCTCATACTGGGACGTTTAATAAGTTTGTACCAATCCCAGTTAGATACATGATTCTTCCTCTCCTACAACACAATTCTCATCTTCATTTCTGAAAACCCCTCATCAATTCTCTCATTACATGTACAAAAAAAATCTAGCTAAATTTTGTGCAAAGTTGAAGATCCTTGGCATTTATGACCATGTGGGTGGATCTCACTGCCTTGCTCTTAGGTGTTCCATGGCCTGTGCTCACCACTACATTACAGAGAGGAGGAATCTGTTATGTGGAATGGACTATCCAAAGACTGATTTCACATGCAATGGCTCTCAAATTATACATATTGTATTGTAACAATGTATGTTGGCAAATTATATAATAATCACTGGTTTTGTCACATTTACCTATTTAAGAATTGAGTAAAATATGGTTAAATGAGAGTTGTATAAGTATATACAATAGCTTAAGAATCTACACAAGTGGTTCTTCCCAAGCATCACTTCTTTCTTCTCAAAAATCAAAGTCTTTGTGGATTCTAACATTGTTAGTAGATATCCGTGAATTTTTTTAAGTGGTGGCATAGTGAAGAAAAGGAGGAAAGGTGTGAAGAAGGAAAGAAGGACAAGAAGAAAGAAAGACTAGAGAAAGAAAAGGAGAAAGGGATGGACAGAGAAAAAGAGAGAGGAGGAAAGAAAAGGGTGGAGGGAGAGAGGGAGGCAGGGAAAGAGGTGGGGAAATAGCAAAAGACAGCTAACTGAACCTGCAAAATCTGAAACCTGAATGATTGCAGCTGATGACTCACATGTAAGGGAATAACTAAATGACTTACTATGATGGTTTATTCCTCTCAACTTTCTTTTATTGCTACACGTTTTCAAAATGATCTGCTTTCTTGGTGATGTTAAAAACACTTAATCAAACATAAATCTGGACCCTTTATAAGTTAGACGCCCTGCCAAGAATGATGGCACATATCTGTAATTCCAGCACTCAAGACATGGGTTATATAGCAAAAAGAAAAAGTACCCTATGGAGAATTGCTTTGGCTTTTAATTGTGGAGTAACAGATCAATAAACCTAAAAAATCCCAGTGTTATCATTAAATCATTTTAGTTACATGAGTTTCCCCCCCCCAAAAAAAAATAATTTTAACTATTTGAACATGATAAACATAACAGATTTTAATGGATTATAATCTATATTCAACTTGGATGTAGTACTGTATCTCAGCCTTCTTTGTCTCATCTCATTTGTCAGTATAAGAGTCATTTACTACAAAGTCACACACACCCATTCTTACAGCTGCTCAAGGGCTACAGTGACAAGATGACTTGAGCTCAGAGAACGCAAGGCAGCTTGGACAGCAGAGTGAGATTCTGTTAAATAAATAACAAAAGATGGAAATGTACAAAAATGAGTCCCATCTTCTAGGAAGGGCTTTTTCTGCTGTGTACCTCATTTCTAGCCTTAAGCTTCTATCAAAACATCTTTAAATATTCAGACAGCATTCGAGAACTCCAAAGGATTATCACTAACAACAACTAAATGCTATAATCTTTCCTTAACGTTAAAATCTGTGTTTCTTCAAATAAGAAGAAAATAAGCAGGTATTAAAGAAATGAGGTAGTGTTTCAAAAAAAAATCTGTCCTCTGTCTTCATCAGATTCATCAATTCAGTAGATGATATTCAATTGTGTCTTGCATTTTTATTACTCAAAAATGGACTTTACCTTTTCAGAGATCCAACATGTCCTTGCTTTCTGTATTTGACTTTAAAAGTATATAAAAGTGACTTGAAATACATTTCCTCATAAATGATTGATTGATGTGATACACTATTATCCTACCCTTTTCCTTTCAAATTTATATGTGTATCTAAATTTGTACAAAATATCCATTCATAGAGAATATGTGATGACCTGAATATACATACAGACATATAAAACATTTGCATGTTCAAGTCATTTTTAATTTGCAAATAGCAGAAAAACACAGTATTATCAGATATAATCATTTCCTGTAACAATTAATTTATAAAATTTATACTTTGAACATATGGACTTCTTATAAATTGAGAAGACTTTTAGTTGTCTTGTACAATTTAATGAAAAGTTTAATTCCTCAATATGAAAATTATTAAGATAGATAATATAGATAAATGTATATAGAATAGAATATATAAAATATATTTAGATAAACAAAACCATACAATTCAGCCTCAGTATTGATAAACTTGGTTTGAAGATACCCGTAGTAAATTAACCCAAAATGATGTTCTTAAAACTAAAAAGGTCAGTATTACATTAGCAAAAGGTAACTAACTGTATCCCAGAAATAAAAGACATATTAAGAATCCATCTAATAAGAAATTGACATTTAACAAGCCCCCACCCTACCTACCATCTGAGCCATGAACCCATTTTACTAATTTTATAGAAATAATCTATCAACTTCCACTCATCATTTTACACTCTGAGGAGACAAAAATGTTCAACTTGCCATTTTTACTTTAGAGCTATCAAATTATCCCCCAATTCCTCTTTTGCAAACCAAGTCATGCAAGTTCTCTTCTATTTGTTTTATTAGTTGAATTTTAATCATCATTATCAAGCTCAACTCAAAACCATAAGATGTAGCCTCTGAGAAGTTTAGAGGAGGGAGATAAGAACTTAATCTAAAATATATGTACATGATATCCAAATCACTGCAGGCTTCTCATGGTCCTTTTCAGTTTAAAATAAATAACTAAAAGGGCTCCCTTTTACATTTAAACTCCACATTATCATTGTATGAACCCAACTCTTAAGCTAGCTTGTTATTTATTATTTAAGATTTATTATTTTTAATATGTGTTTGGGTGAGGGTCTGTATTGGTACATCCCTGTAAGTGCCTATACCTGAGAATAGCAGAGGCATCTTATCTTCCCTGGGATGGAGTTACAGCAGTGGTGAACCAAGCTAAGTGCTGTAATTTTTGCTTGGGTTCTCTACAAGAGCAATAAATACTCTTAGGCACTGAGCCATTTCTCCAGCATTTATGGTAGTTGCTTAACTGTGATTTGCTCATTGTAGAGTTTGGTCCTTGTTTTATAATTCCTAGCTTTTCATACTACATAATTATGCACTGCTAGGTGTGACTAGATTGCGTCTGCTTGTTTAATAGTTCCCTGTAAACAGCATATTTCTATATTGTAATTTCTTCTCTGAGAATTTACCACATTATCTATGATTAGTTAAGTTTGATTGGGTCTCTGTGTTTGCATAGTCTTTATACCATATGGAAATTCTCAATACTCTAATCACTTTTGAACTCACTCTTCTTCACAAAAGTGGCTGAACTATATAGTTAATAAAGGCTAAGAGAGTCAACAGAGAGGGTCCATCTCCCAGTGTGTTGGTACAGGAAAGACAGCAAACCATAACAAGAGCTGACGATGTTGGGGATCAGCTTAAACAAGCTCCCAATCAAAGATCCATTGCTGTGCTCTTTTTTAACATTAGCATCATTCAATTCAGATCTTAGTTTAAATTGAGGAAAATAATAACTCATAATTTTCAAAGGCCAAATTTTTATTTTTCTCTTCCTTTCTGCAAATTTTTCTCATATCTGAGCAGCTATACAAAATAAAAATATTGAACTGGATGATTCCTTTGTACCAGCAGTAAAACTAGAACACAATTACCATTTACTGACAGTCCAGGGTTTCCTCAATAACTGTGATACTTTTATGAGCAACAAAGCTACCAATCATGTATGTTCCTCATTCACATCCACTTGACTGTGTGCAAATTTCCTAGTCAAAATGTTGCTTTCCTATTTTAGGGGGCTCAAGATTCACCTTCACAAAGATAGAGAGATGCATCTGTTAGTTTATAAATCTGTTTCTGTACAGACTGATGCATATATCCAACCACAGGCACACACAAATATCTTATAATGGAATCAAAATAAAATATATTGAGTTGACACATTAAAAGCATACAAAACTTATTTTGTTCAGTGTAATAATCTTTATTAAGGGTACTTGAATATATTTCTTGTTCAATCTCACAAGAGACTTTAAAATGCCAAATTACTTGTTAAAGTTCATTGAATTATTCTAGATATACGTTAGTCCAGAGTAAAAGTATAGGCAAGACTTCATGCTGGCAATGTACAATTTTAAGAGTTATGTCACAAAACCACAAATGTTCAATATAATAGAAGTATTGAAAGACTATAACTAAGTATTAACTCTAATTGTGGTCTACTGACTTCTTCTTTTCATCAAAGATATCTAAGGCATGTCATAAAGGTCTTCTTAAAATAACTTTGTATTTGCCCCTGAAAATTGGGAATTGCTGTCTTCTACTCTCAGTGGCTAATATACTGATAAGAACACAAATATGGGTCAACATAGTTGTAATAATGCATTAACAATTTGATCAAAGAGCAGATATGTGGTGATAAAGTCTTACTGTAATGGGAATGAAGAAGCAGTGTTCTTAGTCCTGCATAGTTAGCAGGTTAAAGTTAAAATTCTTAGAAAATAAATCAGTATTTTAGAACAAATAAAAATACAACATTGTAATGAGCAACTAAAATATTGGATTAGAAAATGATAAAGCCATAAAAAACATACCTAATTGTCTCATTGTTGAATAGAAAGCCTTATGGAAGAAACCAACCCACATATCTTCTCAATGTTGTGTATTAATTATATTCCTTATTTAAAGGGAACATTGCCAGGTGGGAAAGTATCAGGGTTCAAGTGATCTAATGGGAAAACTGGGGAAAAGGGGGGGGTAATTAGATTTCCTAATTAAAAAGGAGAGAAAAAAGTAAAAATCTCAGTAAGGATTCCTCCAAAATAGCTATAATACATCTACATTTCTATATGAATATGCATACTATATGATTTAAATGAAGTTTTCCCATCAAGGCTAACTATTTCCTCAAGGAGCCAAAAATACAACCTAACAAAAACCCAACACCAGGATTGAAAAGTCCTCTTTTGAGTTGTTTATCATGATTGTCCAAGAGACTCAAAAACATGACAAGATATTGCCTTGTCCTTTGTTGCACCAGAGGTAGAAGGTAAGTCCCTATTATTCAAGACACTATGCAGTTCAAACACTAGTCCCAGAGGCCCCTGAGCCAGCATGAATCTGAAACCATCTTCCCTGTAAACTACCTTTCATGGTGCCAGAAGATGCCTTGTAAACTTCCAAAGGATAGAAACAACCAACAGTTCTACCTATTTATGATGCTACTGAACTTCAAAAATGGTCAGTATGGCAAGGTAACTGTAAGAGTGCAGTAGTGGCACACATACCTTGGTGGTAAGGGAAAGCTCCCAAATTCAACTTACAACCCACTCATCAAAACAGAAACCATGCCTATTACTGAAAACCCAGCTAACTACTGTACTATTAGTGAAGTACAGTAACTTGGAAGAGAACCTATGACTACCACTTTACTAAACCAACTATAATCCCTAACTACATTCTAAATAGCTGTCTTTATACCCACAGACAGATAAGTGTAGTCCTCATCCATCAGAAAGGAAACCTTTTGTTGTTGTTGTTGTTGTTGTTGTTTTCTTTTGTTGTTGTTGTTTTCAACAGACAAAACATCATTATAGAAAATCATAATCAATTAAAATGCAGATCTGTAAGCCAGTTCCCAATGGATATATCTACAATATAGCTCTTACACCTAAAGCTAAGGGATTATTGCAGAAGAGGGAGTGGAAAGATTATAAGAGCCAGAGAAACAAGGAGTGTAATGTGAGATACCCTTACAGTCTCACCACTGTGAGTACCCAAACATGAGCTGAACAAGAACAATAAGCATGCTGAAATGTTTTTTTCAGGAGGCTTCAGCCCAACACAAAACCCACAAGCCACTAGGAAATAATGAGAGCAGGAGAAGTAGTCTTCCCCAAGGGACAGGACAAAAATTGGTTATCACCTAATACCAAGCAAGCCATTGGCCCTGAAAACATGGACACCTAACATTAAACCAATGAAGCAGGATGTATTCATTTATTCAGGAATTGTGCGGGGGGCGGGGGTGTATGTGTATGTGACAGAGAGAGACAGAGAAAGTGTAAGAGAGAGAGTGAGAGAGAGTGTATGTGTGTATGTGTCTGAATGTGTGACAGAGAGTGTGTGTGTGAGTGTAAGAGAGAGAGAGAGTGCGAGAGAAAAGCAAAAATTAATAAAAATGAAAGCCATGAATATGAAGAATAGCATGGTGGTGAATATATAAACATTTTAAGGGAATAAAAAGAATGATAAAATCTAATCATATTATATTTCAAAAAACAAAAATGTTTAAAAATAAAAGGAGCAAGAACCTTAATCTTTTCATTTAGACAGTGTCACTCTGACCAGGATGGTTTCAAGCTCAATATTCTCCTGCCACAGTTTCTAGAGTATTGAGATTATAGGCTTGTGTCATCACAACTTGATTGAAGTAACAATCTCAATAAGCAATATAAATAGAAAAAATTGAAACATTACAGTTTAAAATGTGTCTTCATTTGCTTTTAGGGGGCACTTGCTTTTGGGGGGCTGTTCTGTACTATTTGGTGTTTTCATATCCTCTTCAATTCACTGATTTTTCTACATGGGCATTGTTTAAAGCCAACTTTCCATGTAGTAACCAGAAGGATTCTCCTTGAGAAATAACTCTGGTCGAGTCTGGCAAATATTGGAGCCTTCACACGCACCTGCTTTCCCCAGCTTCCTTTCCTCATACTGTACCCTGACAAAACTGCTTTAGTTCTAATACCTTCTGCTTCTCTATTGAATTATAATATAGAATATTCTACTTTCTCATGTCATAATCTTCTCCTAGACAACTACTTGGTTATGTTCCCTTTCTTGTCTTAAACCTCCTCATCTCAGTGAGATTTACTGTGGTCTTATTTCTCAGTACTACCTGCCTTTCTAATCCCATCTAAATTTCAGCCTAGACTGTTAACCTTTATTGTGCTGTTCAACATTTCCTTATACCCACATGAACATCTTCTCATAGCATTCAGTTTATTTCATGTCTACCTTCCCTGTAAACTGAAAGAGATAATCACAAAATGCTTACCATTTATATTCTTTGTTTCATAATATATTCCTAGTTGAATTATTGGCTCATCATAAATGATCAGAAAATGCTTATTGGTGACATAAGTAATCATCAAAAGAGCACAACCCTAAAGGGGAAATAGCAAGAAAGACAAAAGAAAAGGAGAGTAAATGAGAACGCAACTGAATTAAGAGGGAAAGGAAAATAGAAAATGAGTGCACCTAATGAAAAGCAGAGCTGTGTGTAGGCTATACCAAGGAAAAGATATGAATTATGTGGATGCTTTGTAAAATGACCTAATTACAACTGCCTTTCCTGACAGTTTCAGACTTCTAAACAATATGTGCATGCCTGTCTTCACTTCCCCTCTGCATTTGGGGCACATGCACTCACATTGACATTTTACTGAGCTGTCAATGTTAGAGGGTCATAGGAAATTATAGTAGGGTGACTACATTGTAATAACCTTATTAACTTAGTAATGTGGATATAGATGAAGTGAATTATGTCTTCTGTTGGCCTCAAGACTTCTTTTCATTAATTGCTTGTGTACTGGATAATCTACAAGCCTTAAACATCACAGTCACACAGATTCTCAGAGTGTGAAGAAATGTTAGAGAATATCTAATCCAATTCCCAGTCTGGTACTTAAATCCCTTCAATGCACTATCTCTGGAAACAGATTCCTCTCTTTTTAAACATCTCAACCCTTTCATGTGTCAAGACAGCCTATCATTCACTCCAGTGGCCTCATATGTGGAGTCTACTTCTGTCTTGAGGCATTGTAGACAAAAAGCACTTCTGCTTTCCCAAAGAACAAGTCTCATATTTGACAAAAATCTCCTATTTTGACTTTAAATCTCTTTCTTTTGCAGACAGAACATTTTCTATAATTCAAAGACTTCTCAACTTCCTGAAAGACTTCTTCAAGCTTTGGGTTTTGAAAACCATCCCTAAGGTTCTTTAACAGAACCAGAGACTATATTCTAAGTTTACTGAGCTACGCCAATTGAGTGAACAAGATAAGCATTTCCATCTTACATCACTTTTTTTAATTTGTACAGCAATTTCATTAGCATATGTGACAATTACAACATTCAATCAAACAAGGAACTATTCAGTGAATAGTTCCTATTCAGTGAATACTATTCAAAATTTGTAGTCACAAGAGCAGTTCAAGTTTCTTTGAAATATGTGTTTTATATGTTATATATTATAGAATGTCCATAGAATTATGGTGGTCCTAGAAGACCTGGTATCTAGGGAAAGAAATAGGTCAGTGTTTAACAACACTAGGAATATTTGATATTCTTCCAGAGGACATAGGTTCAGTTCCCAGTACCCACATAGCAGCTCACAACTATAACTCATGACATCTCTGGGCACTGCAAACAAGTGATAAACTACTTATATACATAGAATAGAAACAAGCATCAAAATATAAATGGTATCTAAATAAAATAGGTTTAGATACAACTAATATGTTCTAATTATGTACACGATTTTTACATAATGAATAAAAATAAAAAAATCTGATCCATGGATCATCTTATTTGGAAGCTACTATAATACCCTAAAAAGCTTCTCCCTATTTATTGAATAATTAACCAAAAACATTAGTAATAACAATTTAATATACACTATTCAGTGGAAGACTTTATGTAATAGCTACTCTCGATTGTCAACTTGACTGCATATCTAAGATTAACTGAAACTCAAACAGCTGGATACACCTATAAGAGAGTTTTAATTAAATTATTCAAAGTAGAAAGACCCATATTTAACCCCCATCTGTTGAGGCAAGAAGATCCACTTTTAATCTATACCATACATTTTGTAGCAGCCTCTGTAAAAAATATGGAAGATGCCCTTTACCCACTTATCCTGGCTTTCACTATGAAAGTCCTTTCTGTACCAGAATTAGATCCTACATCCTTAGAGTTCCAAGATATACAAAATCCTAGCTGAGATATCCAGCTTCACAGACTGAACTCACAGACAGACTACTGAATTCTTGGACTTTCCATTGGTAGACAGCCATTGCTGGATTATCAAAGTCACAGCCTAGAAGCAACTCCAGTAAGTACTCATTCTATAAATATATATTATAATATATTATAAATATATACTCATTTCATTAGTTCTAATCCTCTAAAGCAGTTGTTCTCAAACTGTAGGTCACAATTCCTTTGAAAAAGCCTATGTCTCCAAATTATTTACCTTATGATTCATAACAATAGCAAAACCACAGTTATGAAGTAACAACAATAATAATTTTATGACTGGGGGTCACCAAAACATGAGGAATTGTATTGAAGGGTCATAGCATTAGAAAATGTGATAGCCAGAAGCTGGAAACAACCCAGATGTTCCACACTAGAAGAATGGATATAGAAAAAGTGGTTCACTTACATAATAGAATACTACTCAACTATTAAGAAGGAGGACATCCTGAATTTTGCTGGCAAATAGATGGAACTAGAAAATATCATCCTGAATGAGGTAACTCAGACCCAAAAAGATATGCATGGTATGTACTAACTAAGTGGATATTAGCCAAAAAATAATAATAATAGAATATCCAGGACACAGTCCACAGAACTCAAAAAGGTTAAGAAGCTGAAGGCCCCAAGTGAGAATGCTTCAATCCCACTCGGGAGGGAGAAGAAAGTAATCACAAAAAGGAGGAGGAATGGAGGGGCCTGGGAGAGAAAGGGGACAGGGAGAGGAAGAGGGGAACATGATCAGGTAGGGGAAGAACTGAATCTCTGAAAGTCAGCAGAAAAATGGAAACAGGCAACCTCAGGAAGTAGGGGGTATGGGGACCTTCCAGAATGTACCAGAGACCTGGGATGTGAGAGACTCTTAGGACTCAAAGGGAGGAACCTTAGATGAAATGTCCTCCAGTGGGGAGCAGTAACTTGTAGAGCCCACCTCCAGCAGAAAGACCAAGCATCAAGTAAAGGATGGGATTGCCATCCCACAGTCAAAAATTCTGACTCATAATTGTTCCTGTCTGAAAGAACTGCAGGGACACAAATCAAGAAGAGCCTGAAGAAAAGGAGGTCCAGGACAGGCTCAAAGTGGGATCCAGCCCATGGGAAGGCCCCAAAACCTGACACTATTATTGAGGCTATGGAGTGCTCAAAAAATCATGACTGCCCTCCGAAAGACCAAACAAGCAGCTGAGTCAGATGCAGATACTCATACACAACCAATGGACAGAAACTGTTGACCCCTGTGATTGAGTTAGGGAAAAGCTGGAAGAAGCTGAGGAGGAGGGCTACCCTGGAGGAGGATCAACAGTTTCAATTAACCTGGAACCCTGAGATTTCTCAAGACAGTAGACTACCAACCAGACACATATACCACCTGATGTGAGGCTCCCAACACATATACAGCAAAGGATTGCCAGATATGGGTTCAGTCAAAAAGATGCACTTAACTCTCAAGAGACTGAAGGCTGCCAAGGAACGGAGAGGTTTGGTGGGGTGGGGCTGGGGAGAGGGGCCATTCTCATGGAGTCAGATAAGAGGGGAGAGGTATGGGATGTAGAACAGTCAGAGGGTAGATGGGGAGGGAAATAAAATCGGGAGTGTAAAAAAAAATGATAAAAATTTTTTTAAAAAAGCTGATAACCACTGCTTTCAAGGACCATGATAAATATGCTTTGTATTTCTATCGTTGGTGTTTATTTCAAATGAAGTTTGAGCTCTTAAGTGAGAAAGGTATTAAATATTTCTAACCAAGTATCTCTTTCACAACCAAAAGCTAATTCATACATCAATATTTTAATAAATTGATGAATATAGTAATATGTAATAGCTTAATATGTAGATATTTTATACATGAATATAAATATAAATTATATAAAATAGAGGTTCTAATCATATTTGACTAAAAGGTGTAATCATTTTTACTTTACCTCTTGACAGTTATTCTAGAAACTTAGCAATGAGTTCAGAAAATGATATTCTAAATTTAGTCTGCTGTGAATAATTTCAGCCAGGGGTTTACATCATTTTTATTTTCTTTACAGTTCCTTATATGTTCACATGCACTTGATTAACTTTAGATGACATTACTTAGGCAATTAGAGCAACTGGATTGCCCTAGTCCTATTAAAATGAATTCCCTCATGCCAGATAAAGGAGTTGCCCAACTCCTTGTTAACTCTACTTACAAATTGCATAATTTTTGCTGGGTTCACAAAGGTCCTGACAGAATAGCTAATTGGATCCTACCAAACAGTTAAACACAGTGACAATTTCTTAAGTTGCAGAATTTAGAATTGGAAAAGGTTAGAAAAGTCATCTAGTTTGACCTTCCACACAATGATAAGTCCTTGTTCAGCATTCAAATATTTAAGCATGGGAATTTTTTTCCTTGAGTTTAAAAGGTTTTTTTTGTTAATTCACAAAATGAGTTTAGTACTTTTATCTCTTTTTTGTTATATGTAACCAAAACATTAACTGGGGCTATGTAAAAATAATTTTATTACATCAAAATACAAATAGGATTAAGAACTAAAAAGGCATTTATCCATAGATGAAAAAGTGTTATACATATACAATAAATTTAGTATTTTCCTTAATCAAGAGAAAAGTGATAAAAGCATACATATATATACTATAGATGGTAGATGGATAGATGCATAAGTCGACAGAAATACAAGCAAGTAAATGATAAATAATAGTGTTTAATTTTCTTCATTTCTATCTTAGTTAGTTCAGGTTCCCATAGGTTGAATCACTCAAACAGAAGAAATTTGTTTCTTATTAATGCCTTCCAAAAGGATTGCAGAAATAAAAAAGTGACCACCACCAGGCTCTACTACTTAGAAAGTCATACTACCACTTAGCATGAGTACACTGAGAACCAACTTTTCAAGGTATGAATATTTATAGTAACTCTCTGGAAGATCACTAAACAGTCTTTCCAACAGAAGGTACTGGTAATGTTTATCAACAGGTTAAAATGTAGAGGTCTTCTGTTTATCCTGACCTGACAGAGTGGCCTATGGTAATGCCAATTACTTGAGAAGCTGCAGGAGGTAGGAATAAAGATGGGAAGTGGGACACAAGGAAAAGGTAATGATGGGGAGGAGGAAAAATGAAGGAAGAGGAAAATGAAAGGAAGGAGGAAAGGGGGAGAAGATGGATGCAAGGAGAAGGGAAGAGGGGGGGAAGAAAAAATGAAGAGAAGGAAAAGAAGAAAAGTAAGAAACGGAGGTGGAAGAAAGAAGCAGCAGAAAAAATACCAAGTGTTGGCTACAGTAGGGAAAAATTGGGATTCTCTAATCTTTATGCCAGAAAGATGAAATGATGTAGGTGCTGTAGAAAACAATGTGGTCATGACTAAAATCATAAGCACCTACCTAAGCACCACATTATGCAGCAACTCCTCCCTTAGAAACATCCCCTAGGACTGAAGACAGCGACTCAGCTATCTGTGTAACAGCATTAACAAAAGTGTGATTCACAACAGTCTAAGTCACAACAGTATGATTCACAACAGTGTAATCACAATAGTGTGAGTCATAAGAGTATGATTACAACAATGTGATTCAAAACAGTGTGATTCACAGCAGTGTAATTCAAAACAGTGCGACTCATAAGAGTGTGATTAAAACAGTATGATTCACAACAGTGTGAGTCACAACAGTATGATTCACAACAGTGTGAGTCACAACAGTATGATTCACAACAGTGTGAATCACAACAGTATAATTCATAACAGTGTGAGTCATAAGAATGTGATTACAACAGTATGAGTCACAACAGTGTGAGTCACAACAGTGTAATCACAATAGTGTGAGTCATAAGAGTGTGATTACAACAGTGTGATTCACAACAGTGTGATTCACAACAGTATGATTCACAACAGTGTGAGTCAGAACAGAGTGATTCACAACAGTGTGATTCACAACAGTGTGAATCACAACAGTATAATTCACAACTGTGTGAGTCATAAGAGTGTGATTACAACAGTATGAGTCACAACTGTGAGTCACAACAGTGTAATTCACAATAGTATGAGTCAGAACAGAGTGATTCACAACAGTTTAATTAACAACAGTGTGAGTCATAAGAGTGTGATTACAACAGTGTAAGTCACAACAGTGTGATTCACAACAGTATATTTCCCAAGAGTATGATTCAAAACAGTGTGAGTCAGAACAGAGTGATTCACAACAATGTAATTAACAATAGTGTGATTCACAACAGTATGATCCACAACAGTGTGAGTCAGAACAGAGTGAGTCACAACAGTGTAATTCAAAACAGTGTGAGTCATAAGAGTGTGATTACAACAGTGTAATTAACAACAGTGTGATTCACAACAGTGTAATTCACAACAAAATGATTCACAACAGTATATTTCCCAACAGTGTGATTCGCAATAGAGTGATTCAAAACAGTGTGAGTCAGAACAGAGTGATTCACAACAATGTAATTAACAACAGTGTGATTCACAACAGTGTAATGCACAACAAAACGATTCACAACAGTATATTTCCCAACAGTGTGATTCACAACAGTGTGAATCACAACAGTGTGAGTCACAACACCTAGAAGGTACTGATGACTAAAATATCCCCACAGATAAATGTAAAAGCAAAAATCATGCATCTATGTAGCAGATTATGGGTTGATCATAAAAAGGAAATAAATTAAAAAGTGTGCTAAATTAAAAATCTTTAAAACATTAAATGATCAAAGGAGGAGAGAGTAAGGAAGTCTATATTTTAATAATCTTAGAGTTTCTGGTTTGTTTTATTTTGTTTTTCTGAGAATAGATATTGGTCATGGTTGAATAACATTGTGAAAATGTGTAATGCTGCTGGAAGTATAAATAATATTTAAATTATCAATTATAGAACATTTGAATATTCTTTACAAAAAGAAGTATGATACTTCTTATATTTCAGAGAATATAGCTCAGGAATATGAAGGCCAAAGCACATGTCCTTCCATGTTATATAAAGATTAATACCTGTCAAAATATTCTTTATCTAAAGACAAGTTACAACATCTATAAAATGTAAATTTATTATTTCTTAACAAAGACCCTTCAGAGTTATTAGCAGGTGACACAGGCTTATATTTCCTGTCCCTTTGAGGGTGGGGTAGAAAAATTGCATGTTCAAAGCCAGCTTGGACTGTAAAGAAAGTTCTGGACTAGACAAGAAAAAGAAAAAGACAAACACAAACCACACAAGAATGTTGTCTTTGTTACAGCTGAGTATGCTTCTTATGTGTTCCTCCTGCAGACATACATTTATATAACCATGTTCTGCCAGTGACCCAAGGAGAGCATTGGACAACACTCTGAGAGCACTGAGTGTTCCCCCTTTGATTTTTTACTTTTTTGAAGAATGTTTTTCCTATTCAGGCCCCCTGCTATACACAAACACATACACACACACACACACACACACACACACACACACACACACACATTTTGATTCCTTTAGCTTCTATTCCGGCCTCTAACCTGCAACAGCTTCCAGCAGCTGCCTTACCCCCAGACCTGGTCTCTGTTGCTTGCTCCTCTTTATAAAGACAATCTCATACTGATGGAATGACCAATCCCAGACCTGCAAGATGCCAAAACAAGTAAAGAGACTTGCAGCCACAGCTGTGCAGTTGAACTCTACTCCACAGGAGCCACATGATGGTAAAAGAGAACTGAATGCCATCAGTTATTTTCTGGCCTCAGCATAAATACACACACACACACACACACACACACACACACACACACACCACATAGTTTACAATCCCTGTGTTATTTTATAAATGTGTTTTCTAAAAGTCTCTGTGGCCTGACACTTATATTTTCTATACCTTTCATTCAGATTATCAGGGAACTGATTGTAGATTTTATGAATCTAAATAAAACTAATATTTTAAATGTACCTATTTAGAGCAAGTAAAAATTTCTTTCCACACTGGACTGAAACAATTGTCATTTTTAAGCCATGGTTCCAAGTTGTATTTGTTGTACTTCATGGTCTTTCTGTGTCTCTGTCTCTGTGTCTCTCTGTGTTTCTGTCTCTGTTTCTGTCTCTGTCTCTCTCTCTGTCTCTCTCTCTCTCTCTCTCTCTCTCTCTCTCTCT
>JADRCD010177182.1:2034-20404 GCA_019843815.1 Montemys delectorum
AGAAATATACAAGGAAGCTTGCTTTCTTCAGATTTATATGAAAATTGGCTTAGTGTCCATGATGAAGAATCTCTGATTGGAAAAATTTCTGCTGTACAAAGGTAATGATACAGTAAAAACTTGGGGAACTGTACAAAGATAGAAGCAATGTATCTTGAAGGTACATAGGCTTGTATTTACAGGATTATAAACTGGAATGATGTCCCATGCCAGGACGTTTCCTTGCTCAGACTTGTACTTTATAACCGGGTGCAATTCTCAAGCAAGAGTCTTGTACCCTGTGTGTAATCCCAGCATTTAAGGGTCTTCTACATTATAACTGTCATGGTTTTGAAGAGATTCTCTGCTTTACAATTGTGTGCAGGTCATCCTAGAGTACTGGTTTGTGTCTCTATGCAAGATGAATTAAAAGAAGTATATATGTATAATATCTGTGGCTTATTTGTATCCTAATATTATTACTATGGTATTGTGGATATTACACATGGTAAATACATGCCATTGGTTAGAAAATGAAGCATTAGTGAGTTTGTCTTTCTCAACTCTAACTACCTAGAGAAATCTGGGTCAGGAAGTGCTTTGACTTCTTTGAATTATTTTCCTGTCCAATACTCCATAGAATGATTTCTTAGGTAACAGGAGCTTTGAGCTCCCAATTCAACCCAGGGCACCAGCATCACTGCCTCACCTATAGTAGAAGCTTTTATGACTGCATTGTGTTGAGTCACTAGTGTGCTTTCTGTTCCTGCGTCTCAGAGTGTACAAGAGTGTTACATGGATTCATGCTACACTAGATACTCAGTGTGCCCCAGGATGGCTGGAAAGATGATTCACTGTTTAATAACACTGTTTCCATACACAGAACACACATTGTTGCCTGCAACAATCTTCATTCATTTTATTTCCAGGGAACTTGATATCTTCCTAAGGGTTCTATGGGTAGCAATTATATGCTTAGTACAGAGAAATTCATATATAATTTTTAAAAATTTCTCATAATTCTATAGGGAAATTGATTTACAGAAAATACTTTAGGCAATATTTAGCTGTATATTTTTACTTCCTTTGAATTATGATTATACTATGAGCTTGTCTACAAAACATTTACCCCATATTTTCTTTGTATGCAGAGTTTAGTAAGTAACTTTACTTGTCAGACAATCAACATTAAAATTCTCCTTTTTCTATGTATAGTATTCTACCGAAGATGCCACAAGCAAACTACCTCCTTTTGAAACAGTTCATCTTTGTGCTATTAAAAATTAAAACCACTACCAGGAATCACCTAGACAGCTATGTCTTATCTGTCCGCATAGCCCCTCATGTGCTATGGGATCCATCTT
The DNA here is from genome assembly GCA_019843815.1 of Montemys delectorum. Lineage (NCBI taxonomy): Eukaryota > Metazoa > Chordata > Mammalia > Rodentia > Muridae > Montemys > Montemys delectorum. Next base: position 3,378 of record JADRCD010177182.1, read on the forward strand.
GTGGGAACTCATTATTTGGGAATGACCTATCAAAAAAGGTAAGGGGATCTAATTTTTCCCTTTGGGAACAAAGTATTCATTGTGATCCAGAAATTGTGAATTCCTCTGAAAGGTCGGTGATGCTAAAGTACACCCTAGGGTTGCATTCTTCTGTGGGAGATGGATTGATCTATTTCAGGAAGGATTGGGAAAGGGAGATTGATAATGTCGTTGGAAGGAAGGGAATCATTTGGTTTTTGTTCTTTCATTCTTCCCTTTTTTCTTTCTTTCTTCAGATATTCATTTTAGATATAGATGTTTTAGCCAACAGTATGCTGCATGTAGAACAGTAGTCCAAGAAGACTACAATGAAGTTGAAAATAATCCCAATTACCCAGCATTTTGTTTGTTTTCTATTGTAGCAATACTTTGGAGCACATGATGGTTGTGCTTCATAGTGGTGATACTATTATAATTATGAAATTTTCAACCCTTACTGAACTACTGGTCATGTAAAAGCACATTTCACACAATTACACACATACACACACATACACACATATATGTATATATATATTATATATATATATATATATATACATACAAGGTATGTGTATGTATATATATATATTATATATATACACATACAAGGTATGTGTATGTATATGTATAAATATATACATATATATACACACACTCATGTGATATAATGACTAATGTCAAAAGTGTAGTATTTGTTGTATATGCTTTCTCTTATTTTAGCAATAATCCTACTTAAATAAAAATAATAATATATATTTGCATTATTTAATGTACAGTCTTATGTACCTCAGTCTTTTATTTTCTGTAGCTCTTAATTTTACTATAAAGCCATATGCATTAATATTTTTCATTACTTTATTAACTTTATATCCTGATTGCAGTACCCTCCTCTAAGTCCCTTGCTCACAACCCCCCTCCATAAGTTTAATTTAAAACTATACTTAATTTTTAATTGTTTAAAAATTTTTGGTGGAACATGCCAGGGGAGATGGTAGATATAGAAGGACTGGAAAATGAGTGTTACTGGGTTGCATGATGAGAAATTCACGGAGAATCAATAAAGAACATACATTTTGGGAAGGAAAAAATATAGACAACAAAAAAGACAAGGAAAATGGAAAGAAAGCAAGGGTATATTTTAATTCTTTCTTTTCAGAAACACAGGAAGCAAGTCATGGTAGTCTTATACACAGTGGAGTAGGATAGGTCACAGAATAGCTTGTTCAGTTTAGAAAGTGTCTTAATTTGCTACTATTGTTATGAATAAAACATTGAGGAAAAGCAACTTATAGAGGACAGGTTGCACTTCGTGATATACATCTAGTTACCAGTTAACTACTGAAGCAGGACAAGAACCTGGAGGCAAGAACTGAAGCGGAAGCTGAGGAGGAGTGCTGCCTCCTGTCCTGTACCTCATCTTCTTCGTCTGGCTAATAGCTCAAGGGTGGCACCATCCTGGAGATCTGGGCCCTACAAATTCCACTATTAATCAAGTCAATACCCCATAGACTTCCCTACACAATAGGCCAATCTGGTGAAGACATTTTCTTAGCTAAGATCCCTCTTCTCACCAACTTCTTCTGTTAGTCATTTTTCTATTGCTTTAATAAAACACCAGAACTAAGGCAACTGGTAGAAGTAAATGTTCATTGGGGACTTAGAGATGTAGAGAGATGACAGTCCTTCAAAGTCATGACAGAGGAGCATGGCTTCAGGAAGGAAGGACAACCAAACAGGAAGCAGAGACCTGGTGGCTCTCATCTTAGGCAGCAAACATGAAGCACAGAGAGTATACTGCAAATGGCACCTAGCTTATGTAAACATAAATTCTAACCAATGACATACTTCTTCCAGGACAGCCAAGCCACTTAAACAACCCAAAAGGTGTCACAAAGAGGTATATATTCTGAAACCTGGAATTAGATAGGCATTCCATTCAAATCATCACAATGAAACTACACCTACTCCTCACATTACCGCAAAAAGTCACCAATTCAAGGAACCTTTGAAGTCATTCATTTGATTGACTCACAGTTATTCTGGCAACATATCATTTCTGAAATGTTACTATGCTTTAGTAGTTCCTTCATTCTTTGTAATATGTATGAAAGTTTAACTAGGTTAAGTACATTGCAAAGAACTTAGTGTCTCCATTTCACACAGATTTCATTTCATAGGCTCATATATACTCATAATACCTGCTATTTTTCTCGTCATTTTGGATTTCAATTTTTTGTTGATTTCAATTTTGTAAACTCTGTGAAATGACAGAGGATCTTGTTTTTATCATTATGGTGTTACAGATGTCTATTATACAAACTGATAACTGTGTAGATATATTTGGAGAGTATGACCATATGATTTGTAATGATACTGAAAAGAGGTCAGATGGTATATAGACTTCAGTAAATACTGCTGGTAAGTCACCTGTTATGAATAAAGCCATAGATGGCCACAGTGGATATACCTCAAATGCTAATATTGAAGAATTAAAGATTTTATCTGTTCCTTCTAAGGAGGAAGGTCGTACAGGTTAAGAGAAGTTATAATTAGTTATCAAATGGATGGAAGGACGATATTGCTCCCTCACTTCATAAAATTTTAAATGTCAGAGCAGCATTGGGACATATCATGATATTAGCATATGGGAAAAGTTTTTTAAATAACACTTTAGTTAAATTATATATGAACATATGTATGTATACATAGGTATACTTAGAGACACATATATACATACTTACTTACATGTATGTATGACACAGGAACTCCTTATTTGCCCCTGTTAGAATTCTAGTATATTATCTGCTATATTTCACATCTTTTCCCCATGGTCCATAAGTTGTGTAGGATGTCTTGTATATGAAATTATTTTTAAAACTATCATTTAGATTTAAAAATTCATTAAACACAGTAAAAGGTTAAACCATATGCCAACAAGCTTTGCTATCCTTATACAAAAACAGTGATGTTTGCTTAATTTCATTTGAGAGATAATCTTGCCAAATATTTAGCATTTGGTATGAATATGAAATTGCACGAGATCCACTACAACACATGTGAAGAATCATAAAGAGGCTAAAACATACCTGATTCAACAGGTTACACCTTTCTAAATCAGATATATTGTTAATTCAATTTTTTATGTAGAGTTGAGAAAATGTACTGAAAAACTAGTCTTATCTGAAGTGGGTGTATCTATCATTTGAGACTGTTTACCTAATGATGACGTTTTCATGTTTCATTTAGCAGGGGACAAGGAAAGAACTTCAACATCTAACTGCCCACAAGAAAAACTTCTTCATGACTAAAGAATGTGTCGGTCGCTGCATTTCAATGGTCCCTTCTACTTCACACTTTAGCACAGCGCAAGGAACTATTACAAGAAACAACTTGAGTTTTGTATTTAAGAGTACTTATTTGTTGCTAATGTTTTTACTCACTATATTTATTTTGTTGTGTGTTAAATATTTTTATCTATTATAATAAATGGTATTAAATTGTTATTGCTTAGACTCCAATGTTCCTGATTAAGGATTCTCCTTAGTCTTTGAAAAATCTCATTTTGAGTATTCTCCTCGACCTTGGTCACTCAGGGACCTGTATTCATGTGATATATCCACTAGAATCAATTTATTAATTTTTCTTCCAAACTACAGCCACAGTGGCATTATAATCACTGTTCACTAAATGAAAGTTGGGGATTTATCTGACCAAATTCTTCCAGATTCTCACCATAAAACAGTCTCCATGACTATAAATCGACTGTTTAGTAGTGCAATAAAACCAGACTCACTCATGAACATTGTGGCAACACCCCCCCTTTTTAAAATAAATTTATAATCCTATTTATGTGAAAAGTTACTCTAGAAAACTATTTACATTAGAAAAATAGCTCATTATTTGAGGGATCAAGATATCATGCAGCTGTTCTGACATCAGGAGGTTGTAGCTAGTAAGTCATTCACCTAGTTGAGAAGCAGAGGATAAGGAATGTTCATATTCAGTGAGCTTCTTTTTATACTATCCAGGAACCATGAAAGGAATAGTACAGACCAGTTATACTGTTAGTTTGCCCACATCAGTTACTTAAGCATAGATAGAAGTAATAGCATTAAATATACCCCCAGAGTTGTGCCCAGAATCTTTTGCAGAGATAGTTCTAAATAAAATTCCATTAACACTCAACATTAATCATCAAACATGATAAAATTAAAGGTGAATCACAGTTTTAAGAGTATATGAATGTTAAAAGACCTTAGTGTTCAGAGAATCTACTGATCTCTTCATTGTGTCCAGTTTTGGTTTTCTATGATGGTCTCGATTTCCTGTACAAAGAGGATTCTTTGATGAGGTGTGATGGCTTCACTTATTTGTGGGTATAAGAATAATACTTAGAATGCTGTTGTAAGGAATTGAGTTGATCTAGAAAATTAGTGTGGTAAACTTTCAGGTCCATGACCTTACTAGCTCCATAAATCTGATTAGATTTCTAGCACCATGATTTCAGTCCTGTTGAGAGAAAAGTTTCCTATTGCTAAAGTATTTAAAATGACTTTCCCCAAACTACTAATATTTGAAGTAGTCCTTGGCTTTCTCTCAGGGTTGAGGGCTTGAGTGCCTGTTGCCAAATAAAGATCATAGAGATGTCTCTGAATTCAACTGATTCTAACTGGATATGACTTAAAATCCTGTACCTTGAAGTTCAGTTTGTAAGGTACATAAAACAGGAGGGACATTGACATGCTGGGCAAGCAATTGATAGTTATACAAACCTGCAACACCTAAGAAGTATAACAGTAACCAGTACAGCAAGATAAGATAATATAGGTAACAAGTGCCAATTCTATATGAGTAATATCCAAGAGGTCTTTGATTAGACTTAAGTTTATTTTCTTTACTCCACAATTGAACATAGATCTTGGTCTTTGATTTAGTTTATCAGAAAAAACCATGTTATTATGAAGAGCTTTCTAAAGTTCAACAATTTATGCCTTGTTATTTGTCTCTAGGATTTTCACATGAAGGATCCTTGACTTGACCAAGTCATATATTTTCAGTCTGGCAAAATCATTTTCCTACTATAATATAAAACAAATGAAATATAAATATAATATAAAATTCCTTTCTTTAATCTTTCATTTTCTACTTTCCATGTCTTCAGTTTAGACTTAATCAACTGTAGTCTGAAATGTGAAGGTTTGAAATTTCTATAATACAACTCTGCATACCTATTAAATGGCATACCATGCTGAATTAAGTAAATAATTTTTTACAAGTTACTGCCTGTTTCTACAAGGATGATTATCATTGCATCACCGGATATTTCCTTGCAGTATCCTTACTGCCCATCATCTAGTTTCCTGTGAACTATTATGGTACCAAAAGCTGACTGTGCTCATCTTTGATCATACCCAAGGGACTCTTCTTTATACAAGACTTGCAAACTACCATGTATAATATTACAACTGAAGGAGAATGAGGTGAAACAATTTAGAAATGAAGAAGTCAAAGTATCTTTTATTGAAGACTAGTAAGCATAAGTGATCCTAAAAATGCCACAAGAAAACTCATATAGTTTAAAAACTCAACAAGTAGCAGCACATAAAATTAGCACTCAAGATGAATATTCCTTCTGTGGAAAAATTACAAACTTACTGAGAAGGAAATCAGAGAAACACCACCATTTACAGTAATCTTAAAAATTATAAAATAACTTTGTAGTAACTCTAACCAAGAAGTGAAAGGCTTGTCTGATTAAAGAAGTCCAAAAGAAATTGGTGAATGTATTAGATAATTAATAAATAGATTCTCACATGCCCATTAAGCAGTAAGATATTAATACTATATTAATAGTAAAAAATGACTGTCCTAAAACACTCTTCTGATTCTATCCATTTTCAACCTGGTGAAATGTATAGGAGAAACAGTATGACAGAAATGACTTCTTTAACCTTAATTCCTCCCAGTCTTCTGCTATGTCTCCTTAGCCTCACCCATAAAGCCTCACCAACATGACCACCAAAGTGTTAGATGCACAAGACAACACCAATGAACATTAGAAACTAAATGAGGCATGAAACCTACACAAAGAAATATGGGCAACTGCATCCTAAACATTTGAATGCAAGTGTATCTAAAACAAATGTGTTGCTTGGATGTAAGTGAGTGATGGAGTTCATTTTCTCATCCAAACTTTTAGTCTGTGTATTTGTATTTGTGTAAGTGAGTCAGTTAATGTTTGGTGTTATAAAGAGCACAGTATGTCTGGGTCTCTGTAATTCTGCTGTTGCTATATACTTTCCCCTCTCCTAGGATGAGTAAGTACAGGGTAAGCTGTCATATCTATCCTCTTGAGTATATAGCTTATCTTCATACTGATGTTTCAATTTGTAGATCTAGATTGCCTAGAGAAATAGCTTAATATTGATTATACTGTGCAATGTGTCTCTTTTGTTGATATGAATGATACTGTTAATTAGTATTGCAGTCTACTCTGGTATCTGTGTTCTTTAACAATATAGACAACATCACTCCAGGCCAATCTGTATTTTAGAATATCCATTTAAAAATCAGGTGTTCTAAAGGCTCAGCCTTTATATGTGACTTTGTCATTTTTCCTTATATCGTTTAGAGTTTATCAGCCCTATTCCCCATACCCAATACCTGATCATGTTCACCTCTTCCCCTTCATGTCCCCTTTCTCATTCAAGTCCCTCCTCCACTCCTATTATTTATTTCTTCTCCCTTCAAAGTAGGATTGAGACATCCTCACATGTTTCCTTCAGCTTGTTAGCTTTCTTGAGTTCTGTGGATTTTATCCTGGGTATTCTGTAATTTTTTGGCTAATATCCACTTCCAGAACTCAAATAGATGGACCTTAGATGAAATATTCTACAGTATGGAGAGGAAACTTGTTGATCTCACTTCCAGCAGAAAGACAGTGCATCAAGTGGAGGGATGGGCTTGCCCACCCACAGTCAAAAACTCTGACCTAGAATAGATCCTGTCTGAAAGAACTGCAAGGACAAAAATGGAGAAAAGCCTGAGGAAAAGGATGTCTAGTGGCCCAAATTGCGATCCAGACCAACGTGAGGCTGCAAGGCCTGACACTATTACTAATGCTATGGTGTGCTCACAAAAGGGACCTATCATGACATCCCTTTGAAAGATCTAACAAGTGCTGAAAGAGTCAAATGCAGATAGTTATTCCAAAACAATTGAAAGAAGCTGGAGCGGTGGATCTGCATCCCTCTCTTCCCCTTCCCTGCGAGTGGAGAGCCTGCCTCCAGGAAGTACTTTAACCAAGGGACTCTGGTGAGATCCGATATTTTCTATTCGGTGACTTTCTAAGGTGGGACCAGCCAGGAGGCACAGGTCTCACAAGTTGCAGGGGAGTCGCAGAGTGGCGGGGACAGGATCTTCTCAGCCTTTGAGAGACAGTGGTGGACCTGCAACCCTCTCTGTCCCTTCCCTGTGAGTTGAGAGCCTGCCTCCAGGGAGTGCTTTAACCCAGGGACTCACCCATTTGCACCCTGGATTTACCAGAGGAGAACTGATCTCCCAGTAGTACTGATACAGGCTTACACAGGAGGAACAATCTCTAATCAGAGACAGCAAGAACATATAACACTAGAAATCAACAGATGGTGAAAGGCAAACGCAAGAATCCTACCAACAGAAACCAAGACTACTTGCCTTCATCACAACCTAGTACTCCCACCACAGCAAGTCCTGGATATCCCAAAACACAAGAAAGGCAAGATTTGAATCTAAAATCATATCTCGTGATGGTGCTAGAGGAATTTAAGAAGGACATGAATAACTCCCTTAAAGAAATACAGGAGAACATGGGTAAATAGGTACGAGCCCTTAAAGAGAAAACAAAACAAACAAAAAAAATCCCATAAAGAATTACAGGGTATCACAAATAAACAAGCAGAAGACCTTAAAGAAAAAACAAAAAAATCCCTTAAGAAATTACAGGAAAACACAAACAGGTGAAGTAATTGAGCAAAACCATCCAGGACCTAAAAATGGAAGTAGAAATAATTAAGAAATCACAAAGAGAGACAACTTTGGAGTTAGAAATCTTAGGAAAGAAATCAGGAGACATAGATGCAAGCATCAACAGAATACAAGAGATAGAAGAGAGAATCTCAGGGGCAGAAGACACCATAGAAAACATTGACACAACAAAGAAAATGCAAAATGCAAAAAGATCTTAATCCAAACATCCAGGAAATCCAGAACACAATGAGAAGACCAAAACTAAGGATAATAGGTATAGAAGAGAGTGCAGACCTCCAACTTAAAGGGCCAATAAATATCTTAAACAAAATTATAGACGAAAATTTCCCTTATCTAAAGCAAGAGCTGCCCATGAACATACAAGAAGCCTATATAACTCTAAATAGACTGGACCAGAAAAGAAATTCCTCTGCCACATATTAGTCAAATCACCAAATGCACAAAAAGAAGTAAGGGAAAAAGGTCAAGTAACATATAAAGGCAGGCCTATCAGAATTACACCAGACTTGTCTCCACAGACTATGAAAACTAGAAGATCCTGGCAGATGTCATACAGACCCTAAGAGAACACAAATATCAGCTCAGGATACTATACCCAGCAAAACTCTCAATCACCATAGATGGAGAAACCAAAGTATTCCATGACAAAACCAAATTCACACAATATATTTCCACAAATCTAGCCCTTCAAAGGGTAATAAATGGAAAACTCCAACACAAGGAGGGGAACTACATCACTGAAAAAGCAAAAAAGTAATCTGCCAACAGAACTAAAAGAAGATAGGCACCTGAACAAAATTACAGCTCTAAACAAAAATAACAGGAAGCAACAATTACTTTTCCTTAATATCTATTAATATCAATGGACTCAATTTCCCAATAAAAAGACATAGACTATCAGATTGGGTATATAAACAGGACCCAACATTTTGTTGCATACAGGAAACCCACCTCAGTGACAAAGACAGACATTACCTCAGAATAAAAGGCTGGAAAACAATACTCCAAGCCAATGGCCTCAAGAAAAAAGCTGGAGTAGCCATTCTAATATCGAATAAAATCGACTTTCACCCTAAAGTGATCAAAAAAGATAAGGAGGGACACTTCATATTCATCAAAGGTATGATCGACCAAGATGAATTCTCAGTTCTGAACCTCTATGCTTCAAATCAAAGGGCATCTACATTCATAAAAGAAACTTTATTAAGCTCAAAGCACATATTACACCTAATACAATAGTAGTGTGAGATTTCAACACCCCACTCTCTGCAATGGACAGATCATGGAAACAGAAACTAAACCAGGGCACACTAACAGAAGTTATGAAACAGATGGATTTAACAGATATCTATAGAACTTTTAATCCTAAAACAAAAGGATATACCTTCTTCTCAGCACCTCATGGTACCTTCTCCAAAATTGACCATATAACTGGTCACAAATCAGGTCTCAACATATACAAGAAGATTGAAATAATTCCTTGTATCCTATCAGATCACCATGGACTAAGGTGTTTCTCAATAACAACATAAACAATAGAATGCCCACATACACGTGGAAGCTTAACAACACTCTACTCAATGATAACTTGGTTAAGGAGAAAATAAGAAATTAAAGACTTTCTAGAGTTTAATGGAAATGAAGCCACAAAATACCCAAACTTATGGGACACAATGAAAGCAGTCCTAAGAGGAAAACTCAGAAGTGCCTACAAAAAGAAACTGGAGCGCTCATATACCAGCAATTTGACAGCACACCTGAAGGCACTAGAACAAAAAGAAGCAAATTCACCCAAGAGGAGTCAAAGGCAGGAAATAATCAAACTCAGGGCTAAAATCAACCAAATAGAAACAAAAAGAACTATACAAAGAATCAACCAAACAAGGAGCTGGTTCTTTGAGAAAAATCAACAAAATAGATAAACCCTTAGCCAGACAAATAGAGGACACAGAGAGAGTATCCTAATTAACAAGATCAGAAATGAAAAGAGAGACATAACAGCAGACACTGAGGAAATCCAAAAAAATCATGAGATCCTACTACAAAAGCGTATACTCAACAAAACTGGAAAATCTGGATGAAATGGACAATTTTCTAGACAGTTACCAGATATCAAATTTAAATCACAATCAGATCAACGATCTAAACAATCCTATATCTGCCCATGAAATAGAAACAGTCATTAATAGTCTCCCAACCAAAAAAAGCCCAGGACCAGATGGGTTTAGTGCAGAGTTTTATCAAACCTTCAAAGAAGACCTAATTCCAATACTCCTCAAACTATTCCACAAAATAGAAACAGAAGGTGCTCTACCCAATTTGTTCTCTGAAACCACAATTACTCTTATACCTAAACCATACAAAGACCTAACAAAGAAAGAAAATTTCAGACCAATTTCCCTTATGACTATCGATGCAAAAATACTCAACAAAGTTCTTGCAAACTGACCCAGCTATACCACTCCTGGCCATATACTCAGAAGATGCTCCAACATGTAATAGGAACACATGCTCCTCCATGTTCATAGCAGCCTTATTTATAATAGCCAATAACTGGAAACAATCCAGATGTCCCTCAACAGAGGAATGGATACAGAAACTGTGGTACATCTACACAATGGAGTATTACTCAGCTATTAAAAACAATGAATTTATGAAATTCTTAGGGAAATGAATGGATCTGGAGAATATCTTTGAGTGAAGTAACCCAATCACAAAAGATATCACACACATGATATACACTCTCTGATAAGTGGTTATTAGTCCAGAAGTTTGGAATACACAAAGAACAACCCACAAACCCACAAGAAACCCACAAGAAACTCAAGAAGAAGGAAGACCAACATGTGGACATTTCATTTCTTCTTAAAAGGGGGAACAAAATACCCATGGAAGGAGTTGCAGAGACTAACTATGGAGCAGAGACTGAAGGAAGGACAAGCCAGCCTAATATAGCTGTCTCCTGAGAGGCTCTGACAGTACCTGGCTCACAGCCATCCATTGAACTGAGTACACGGTCACCAATGAAGGAGTTAGAGAAAGGACCTATGGAGCTGAAGGGTCTGCAGCCCCTTAGGATGGACAACAATTTCTAACTAGTTCTCTCAGAGCTGCCAGGGACTCAACCACCAACCAAGGACTATACTTGGTGGGACTGATTGTTCTGGCAGCGTGTGTATAGTAGAGGATTGCAAATTCGATCATCAATAGGAGAGGACCTTGGCCTAGTGAAGGTTCTGTGTCCCAGTGTAGGGGAATGCCAGGGCCAATAAGTGGGAGAGGGTGGGGTGGCAAGCATGGGGAGGGGGAGGCAACAGGCATTTGTTCTTGTTGTGTTTGTTTTTTTGTTTGTTTGTTTTTTGGAGGGGAAACTGGGAAAGGAGAAATCATATGACATGTAATAAAAATTTTTTTAAAAAAAAAAAAGAAAAAGAAAAAGAAAAAGAAAGCAGCTGGGGACCCTGGTGGTTGAACTAGGGAAAAGCTGCAACAAACTGAGGAGGAGGGCAATCCTATAGGAAGACCTGTTGTCTCAACTAACCTGGATCCCAGAGATCTCTCAAACACAGGGCCAGCAACCAGTCAGCATACACCAGCTGATATTAAGTGCCCCAATATGTATATAGTTAGTCATCATTAAATGATACATTATGAATTAAAATGATATATGTGAAATTAAGCTCTGTGTGTGTCTGTCTCTGTGTGTTTATGCACATGATTCTACTTGGTTGGGTTTGTTCTCTCTTTCCTAGTACAAGTACTCAGTACTCAGTAAATCATACTTACTAGGGGATCACATTTGTCAACAAATGCTGTTATCTTCTAAGCCACCATCCTACGTCAAGGCTTAGAGATTTTAAAACCCATCTGAGGTTCACAAAAGGATCCCGGTCTCAGTTCAGGACATTGGTACGTACCTGTAATAATCCCACCACATTGGATATGGAGGCAGCAGAAATTATAGTTTCATGACAGCTTTGTCTACATAGCAAGGTCTTGTCTCAAACACAAGAAAACAAATCATAAAAACCCATCATGGTGCATCACATAAGAGATGTCAGTACTTAATAAGTGGGGAGAGGAGAAACACTAGAAGTTTCAGACAGCCTGAGGTATCCTATTACTGTATGTCATAAACATTCTTTTCTCAGAAAGTACCAGACCACTCCTTTTTTACTATTTCTTAAACTTAACCAATGTTCATCCACATAATTGACTCTCTATTTTACTACAGATGTTTACTTATATTTGTTCATTTTTGTTTTATTTATAATAGCTAGACATTGGAAACAGGCTAAATATGCATCTCCTGATGAACAGGCTATAACAACTTCACATTTTCACAAACCGTATTCATCCATGAAAAATAATTAAGTCATGATATTTGCAGGAAATTGTGCAGAACTAGGAAAAACCTGAGAAAGGTTTCTGTTGTGATGTTGGCATGAAAATTGCCCAAGGTTTCTTCTATGTTTGTGTTTAGACAGGATGGATACAGCTTAATCTACACTCACACAATGTGGGCATAGAGAAGAAGTCCATGCTTTTCTGAGGGTTTGAGAAAACTATCGACCAATGCCTGCTTCCTATGCACGCAATTATGAAATCAATGGACCTCCATTTTAAAGAGTCTGGAATTCATGTGCGAAGTACAAGGGAACTTAGAGTGTATGCTATCAATTCTAAACGTTTTCTCTGTAACTACATTAAACACAAGTTACTCAAACTCGAATTAAGAATACTTCTGTTGAAAAAAAACGAAGGTGTTAACTCACTGTTAGCCAAGCCACCAGTGGATGGGTCACTATCTAACCTTTGCAATTTCAGGGAATAGGATTGTTTAAACAAAATATTAATGTAAAGGTACCATGAATGAGCTTTATTTGCAATTTTAAAACTGATATGAAGATGTTTTGTATTTTCTAGTGTATGATATATACAATGTTAAAATATTATTCATATTTCTCTTACAAAATTTATTCCTTTTATGAAAACTTTAAAATATTTTGATCTAGTTTCTTTTTTCACTTTTGACTTTCTTGAACATATAGTATATTATCATTGACATATACTACATATACCTTTAATGTATAAATTATATTATATATGAATATATTATTGATATATATTTGTATATAATATACTTATTTATATTTTATAATATATTTTATATATTCTATCTACATATAATATGAACATTATATTTATATATTCATATGTATTCATATTTTGTATACATTATACCTATAAGGCATATTATATAAGACATTATATAATATAATTATAAATACATATTATAACATATAATATACTACATCTTACAGGTATATTTAATCAAGTTCAAGTATTTTATCTTGTATAGGCTAGATACCTGATAGTTTTTAAACAGTGTCCTTAGAAATAGACCACCATATTGAAAGACTAATAGAAAAAAGTGTCCCTTGTTGTACCCCACACCAAAAGCTGGTAATGCCTGTCTAGTTTGACTTTTGTTGTTTTCATGTTTGGGGGGATGGGTAAGCGGTCAGTGTTAGTGGTGAATAAAGGCATAAAAACATATTTGACAGTGAAAAGTTTAACCTCCAGTGTGAAGCACCACAGCCTCATAGCAGAGATTCTAACTGATCAAAAGGTCATTGAAATAACAGACTCTGGGTCTGGTTACCCTTGGTGTGTGATGTTTTCTAGTTGCAAGGTTTTTTTTCTCTTAATTATGAAGTTCATCAAAATAGATATTTGAATTAAAGGCATCCTTATTAAAAACATCATTCAAAAGGTAAGAGCATCAGGGAGCGACTGTGGAGTACTTTCAAGTGTCCTCTTGAAAGTGGACCAGAAGCAGCTCTTTCTTTTCAGGAGGTCCAGAAGGCACAGCCACCCACAGTGCCCCTGGGCGTTGTGCTGCCTGGAGAAGGAGAGGTGCAGTGTGACGTGGAGTAGTGTGGGATACCAGGAGTGTCTGAGGACAAAGTCTCAGGACAGGAGTCTTGTTACAGGAGGCAACAAACAACCAAGGAGGTAGGAAGCAGTTCCAAGGGAGGCATGGAACTGCTTGTGTTTGGGCCAAGAACTGAGGCATGGTAACTACAGTCATATCCATTGGTCACAGGGCCACAGGCTACCACTGCCCTGAGCAACAGGTAGCCACAAAGAGTGCTAGGACCATCAAGTCACTCTCTCACAAATGAAGCATGCATAGAGTCATTCCTAGACCAGAATTAGATTATAGCATAACATTCTTCTATTTTCATAGTCTTGCAGAATAATGTACAGTGAGGGGCATGTTCCACCACAAGATTCCTTAAGAATATAAAGACATACAATTGAAAGCACAGCACATGTGTGAATCCCCTCAGGAGAAGCTGAGGCTCTCTGGTTCTTCACTTAACTTGTGACCTCCATCAAATCCACATGGAAAGTGAGAATTCCTTAGAGTCCTTTATCCTTCTGTCAGAAAGACCTGGAAAGAAACCCAAAAGGGTAATGGGGCATCCCTCAGACACTGAAGAAAACCAAAGATGTGGTTGGGATGTGGCTCAATGGTAGAATACTTCCTTAGCATCTATAGGGCTTTGGATTTAATCCCCAGCACCAAGAAAATAAATTTATGCCAAGCAAACATCAATACAAACCCACCATGATGCAACAGATAGCTGGAAACCTGGACAGGTGTTCCACAAATAACCTGTAGCCACTGAATCAGACACTGTCCACGAAAACACAAACATGGTACTGTGGTCCAAATGTTCCTCTGGAATTCAATCAGAAGGTGGGACTCAGGGCCAATGTGATCAAGAGGGTGGGCAAGCCTTAGAAGGAAGGCAAGCCTTACGGGCTCCTCCTGCTATTTGAGGCTACAGTAACAAACTACCATCTATGAGGCAGAGGTGGAGCCCTTATCAGACACCAACTCTACCTGCAACTTGATCTTGTACTTCCCAGGCTCCAAAAACAAGTCCTTAGCTTACGAATGATGTAATCTAAGATATATTGCTACAGTAGCTTGAATTAAGATCCATGTGCTTGCTGGAAAAGCAGGTTCTTGATCATTTATCTTTGTTCCACAATCTCTCTGAATTACACTAGGGTGAAAGGGGATCTCAGACCTTTCTGAGTTTTAACACTGAAAAAGTATGCTTGAGCTTTAGTAATTTTTTTGAAGTTCTGAGTTTTAGTTTTGAAGGCCACTGTCTTACGTCTCTATTGTTAGAGTCACTGTCTTACGTCTCTATTGTTAGATTAAATACCATAACTAAGAGCAAGTTGGGGAGGAAAGGGCTTATTTCAGCTTGACACTCAGATGACACTTCGTCACTGTGGGGAGTCAGTCAGGAACTTGCAGGCAACTGAAGAGACCTTAGAGGAACGTGGCTTACTGAGTTACTTCTGACTTGCTCAGTCACTTTCTTAAATAACTCAGGACCACTGTCCAGGATTGACAGCTCCCTCCACAGCTTGGGTCCTCTCACATACATCATTAATCAAGAAAATATCTTACAGGAAATTTGATCGAGGTATTTTCTCAACCATGATTCCTCTTCCTTGACAACTCTAGCTTGTATGAAACTCTAGCCAGGATTGTCTGGCGGGGACAGGGGTTTCTCTTTGCCTCTAGGGAACACTTAGACCCTGCAACACTGAGGGGTATCTCTCTCTCATTTTTAGGGGAGCTATGGCCTTGGATGGTTCAGAGCTCATGGTTAGTTCTTCTCTGTCCATTAGTATCTCTTTGAGTATTTTTCAGTGTTAAAGTATCTTAATTTTGTAAAATGTTCTGCCTATAGCATTTAAAATATAATTTTATAAAGAAATAATTATAAGAATAAGCGAATGAACACCATAATTCACATATGATTTATGATTTAAAGAAAATGAAAAGGAGAGAGAAAGCTATACAGGCCCAAAATCTTCATGCACTATTAAAATTACATAGCTACCGATCTGAACTCTAACTATAAACTCAGTTGTCTGATGTAATACCCAGAGAAACCCTGAAGAGAACAACCAAAAGCCATACACTGAAATAAATGAAAAAGGTATCAAAATATTACTATAGACATAGCCATCTAATACAAAGGAATGGCATCCTGGAGCCCCAAGGAATTAAAAAAGAAAACAGAAAAATAGCATCATCATAGAAAATGAAAAGGAAGTAGATAGGACTACCTCCTTCCATATAGAGATGGCAGGGCTGACAGATACAGGTACAACACCCACATGGCTCCAGGGGACACACAGGCCACATCTAAAGCTTTCCATGTATCCAGTCCTTCTCACTTCTAGTTTTGAAAGTCAGGTATCAAAAAAAGGTCAAAAGCCAACACACTGGAACTGTGGCCAATAGCACATGTAGGATGTGTCAGCTGAGGAAGGCCTTGGTCTGATGAGCACATTGCCACTAGTTCGTGGAAGAGAGACCATGGTCCACTGAAGACACCTGTCTGTAGGCTGTCAGGGCTTCGGGGATAACAGGAGTGGGGCCAGGACTCAGATTTACCTGATGAGATCTAAAACCAGCAAAGCTAAGCTTGCCATGGCTCTTTACTCCAGAAAGTCAGTTTTTATTCCTAAATCTTGACTCTTAAATGATAACCAGCTTGAAATAATTAGAACCGGCTCATTTACTTTAACCATGTGTCCTTTGGAGGCTGTTAGGACTAAACTCACATTGGTAAGCCGGGGGCCGCTGGAACCCTATTGAAACTAGACTGGATTTCTCAGCTATTGAAGGCATGCACTCTCAATCACTTCCATATGTACTGGGTCCTGGGGAATGTTCTTGCCTTCTCTGGCACCTCGGAATGTCTAGGTCTTCAGTGTATGGAGTAACAGGACTCCAGCTGATGTCAGAAAAACTCCATCTCCAAATAGCAGTCATTCAGAGAACAGTGGTGGAATGAAGATTGCTAGTCAGGGCCTGGACAATTCTCACCATGAGTAGTAATTGGCAAAAATGTGTATTTTCCAACTTGAGATTT
>JADRCD010177183.1:0-11383 GCA_019843815.1 Montemys delectorum
TTTACTCTCTTCTATACCTATTATCCTTAGGTTTGGTCTTCTCATTGCATCCTGGATTTCCTGGATGTTTTGGGTTAGGAGCTTTTTGCTTTTTGCATTTGCTTTGACTGTTGTGTCAATGTTTTCTATGGTGTCTTCTGCCCCTGAGATTCTCTGTTCTATCTCTTGTATTCTGTTGGTGATGTTTGCATCTATGACTCCTGATTTCTTTCTTGGGTTTTCTATCTCCAAGGTTGTCTCTCTTTCTGATTTCTTTATTGTTTCTATTTCCATTTTTAGATTCTGGATGGTTTTACTCAATTCCTTCACCTGTTTGATTGTGTTTTCCTGTAGTTCTTTAAGGGATTTTTGTGTTTCCTCTTGAAAGGCTTCTAGCTGTTTACCTGTGTTCTCCTGTATTTCTTTGAGGGTGCTATTTATGTCTTTCTTAAAGTCCTGCATCATCATCATGAGAAGTGATTTTAGATCTGAATCTTGCTTTTCCAGTGTGATGGTGTGTCCAGGACTTGCAATAGTGGGAGATTTGGGTTCTGATGATGCCAAGTAACCTTGGTTTGTGTTGTTTATTTTCTTATGCTTGCCCCCCACCATCTGGTTATCTCTAGTGCTACCTGTCCTTGCTAAATCTGACTGGAATAAGTCCTTCCTGTGATGCTGATTGTATCAGAACTTCTCAGAGTCGGGCTGTCTTTGTGATCCTGTGATTTGGGATTCTGTGACCCTGGGCTTGTTAGAGCACCTGTGAGTACAGCAGCTTCCTCTGAGTGTTGTGAGACTGGCTGTGGAGCCTGGGCCGAAGTTGTGCTTAGGACACCAAGCCAGACAGACCAGAAGGAACCCGAGTCTCTGGGCTGGTGGAGTTCCTGTGTGCCTGGTCCCACAGGTCCCAGTTACTCCTGGTGTTGGGACAGATGTTAGGTCTTCCTCACCTCTGATCCTGAGAGTGTCAGAGCACCTTGGAGTGGAGCTTCCTCTGGGTGTTGTGGGACTGGCTGCAGAACTTGTGCCCAAGGTCTACTCAGGACACAAGCTCAGAGAGACCAGAAGGAACCCGAGCCACTCTGCTGGCGGAGTTCCTGTGTGCCTGGTCCTGCAGGGTCCAGTTACTCCTGGTGTTGGGACAGATGTTGGGTCCCCCTCACCTCTGATCCTGAAAGTGTCAGAGCACCTGGGAGTGGAGCTTACTCTATCATTGCTTCTTTTTATTGTAATTTTTCTAATGTTATGAATCACGATGTAAATGTATGATATGCAGGATATCTGACCCTAGGCTGAGAAGCACCACTTTAAGCAAATTTTGCAGGGATATCAGTTTGACCCTGAAGTGTGAGAGGACCTGGTGTCCAACGGTGATGCACACACAGCTCCTTACCACAAGGCTCTGTCTTCTGTGATGAATCAGCTATACTGCTGAAGTGTCATGATGCCAGAGTATTTTCAGGTCTACCTCCTTCCCCTGAGTGGAGTCTCCATGTTTGTAGTGGAGATATCATATTTAGAGGCTATTGGTATGCCTGAGCACACCAGGCTTCGTTATGGAAAACACACTGCTCTTGTTTAGACAGGAGGCAGGTTACCTCCTGGTTACCATAAGGTCCCAAAATAGGACCTAAGGGGTAATAGTTGGGCCTGCTGAGGGCCTGGAAACACAATGTAAGTTAATGATATCAGTGCATGGACGGTCAAGATAGAATGGACGTGCAGTGTTAGACTCCAGGTAGGGAAGCTCACATCCAAACAGGATGCAGTGATGGTGGTGGATTGTGAAATAGAATCCAGAGAATAAATAAGTGGCATTGGTTGATTGACTGGGGCAGCCTCAATCCCCTCAAGGACTTTCTTGCTACCCTTTCCTCTAATAATGCTTTCTTTTTCGTTTTTCTTTTTTATTGATTTAAGTTTTATTGCATTATGATGACAAAAGATACATAATTTCAATTTATCTGAAGTTGTTAACATTTAAAAACATATTTAAAGTAAATAGAATTACATCACATTCTTCTTTACCTTTTGTGCATCAACTGCTCCCATAGACCACCCTTCAATACCTGCAATACCATTCGTTTATTTTATCATATTCTTTAAAATTTATAAAATATTGTAACAATAAAAATGAATATTATAAAAGTTGTTTGATATAAAATAATAATCAATTGAACAATCTTATGTAGATGCTTATCTACAGCAATACTGGAAATACAAATGTTTTTCTCAATATAAATTTTAAATAACCCCAAACATATTAACTATATGATATTTTAAAATAATATACCACTATTAGTTTTTTTAATGAACATAAATAGATAAGTTTTTTGTTTGCTTGTTTTGTTATTAGTAGAGCTTAAATTCTTGGCGCTTACTGTGGTACAAATCCAAAATAAGAACAATTTTTAGACATTGGAGTTCTTTGTAATAAGGCTGTACTTCAATGATCCTCACACCACCAAAGGATTTTACCTCCATAGTAGTTAAGCTAAGAGTTGACAGTTCTGCTGTGCCAAGGAATGAATTGTAGGCGCGATTTTTGGACACAGATTTCTTGCTATACTCAAAGCTATTTGACTTGAGTGATTGTCTTCATTCTCAGCTCACATGGAACAGGTTACATTCATTTAAGAAATGGTGTTTGTAAAAAAAAAAAAAGACATTATTTAAAAAAAAAAAAAGAAATGGTGTTTGTATTAAGATGATCTATCCATGAAGCCATTCATCAATGAACAATGGTTCTGCTTAGAGGGTCACACAGACATTAGGTGAGGATAAGATTCTAGTTCATTGGCTGTGATAATTTTGAAAAGCATTCATCTCAGAAAAAGAGCAATTTATAAGGTCTTCTTCTTCAAAATTGATTCAATAATTATAAGTATCAAGCAAAGCATTCAGTCTTACTTTTACAAGCCACCTACTAAATTAATTGTCTACATTTCTTTTGACCATATAAATACTTTTGAAATATGTAAGCTGTTCTGAAAACCATAGTATAGTGTAAAAACATGAAATAAAGAATACTACTAATAGAAAGGCTGAGATAGGAGAAGCATGACTTCAAGACCATTATGTGGTACACAGCAAGACACTGTCATGTACAAACAAGCTGAAAGTGTATATGGATTGTACAGTATTGAACCTTTTCTCCAATTAACAAATTAGAGAGACAACTGGATGACAGCCAACAAATTTCTAATTCCTCGTAATTTTGAATTTGAATTGATTAGGATATGCTGGTAATAGTAATTTTCATATTAAGAGATATTAAGGAAAAGTAATTATTACTTCCTGTTATTTTTGTTATTAGAAGTAGAATTATGTTTGTGTGGGTTTGTTGAAAGATTACTTTCTGGCTTCTTCTAGGGTATAAGTAGTTTTGCTCCTTATGCTGGTGTTTTCCATCTATTATCCTTTGTAGGGCTGGATTTGTTGAAAGATATTGTGTAAATTTTGTTTTGTCATGGAATATCTTGTTTTCTCCATCTATGGTAATTGAGAGTTTTGCTGGGTATAGTAGCCTGGGCTGGCATTTGTGTTTTTGTAGGGTCTGTATGACATCTGCCCACAATCTTCTTTCATAGTCTCTGAAGAAGTCTGGTGTAATTCTGATAGACCTGCCTTTATATATTACTTGACCTTTATCCATTACTACTTTTAAAATTCTTTCTTGGTTTAATACATTTTGTGTTTTGACTATTATGTGATGGGAGGAATTTCTTTTCTGGTCCAGTCTATTTGGAGTTCTGTAGGCTTCTTGAATGTTCATGACCATCTCTTTCTTTAGGTTAGGGAAGTTTTCTTCTATAATTTTGTTGAAGATATTTACTGGCCCTTTAAGTTGATAGTCTTCACTCTCTTCTACACCTATTATCCTTAGGTTTGGTCTTCTCATTGTGTCCTCGATTTCCTGGATGTTTTGGGTTAGGAGCTTTTTTAACTATTGTATCATTGTTTTCTATAGTGCCTTCTGCCCCTGAGATTCTCTCTTCTGTCTCTTGTATCCTGTTGGTAATGCTTGCATCTATAACTCCTGATCTCTTCCCTAGATTTTCTAAAGGTTGTCTCTCAGTTTTCTTTATTGTTTCTGTTTCCATTATTAGATCATGAATGGTTTTGTTCATTTCCTTCACCTGTTTGGTTGTGCTTTCCTGTAATTCTTTAAGAGATTTTGTGTTTCTTCTTTACAGTTTTGTAGCATTTTACTTGTGTTCTCCTGTACTTCCTTAAGGGAGTTATTTATGTCTTTCTTAAAGTCCTCTATCACTATGATAAGAAGTAATTTTAGATCCGAATCTTCTTTTCCGGTGTGATGGTATAACCAGAACTTGTTGTGGTGGGAGAATGAGGTTTTGATGATGCCAAGTAATACTGGTTTGTGTTGCTTATGTTCTTACATTTGCCTCTCACCATTTGATTATCTCTAGTGCTACCTGTCCTTGCGATATCTAATTGGCTCCTGTCCTTCCTGTGATCCTGGTTGTGTCAGAACTCCTCAAAGTTCAGCTGTTTCTGATTTTGTGATTCTGTTATCCTGTGATCCTGACATCCTGGGTGTGTCTGAGCTCCTATGAGTCAAGCTGCCTCTGGTACACTGAGATTCTGGTGCTACCAAGCTCCTGGGATCCTGTGGTTCTGGGTGTGATAGAGCGCCTGGGATTGGAGCTTCCTCTGTGTGTTGTGGGACTGGCTGTGGAGTTCACACCCAAGGTCTGCTCAGTACACCAGCTGAGACCAGAAGAAAGCCATGCAACTGGTAGGGTGGAGTGCCTGTGTGCCTGGGTCCTGCTAGTCCCAGTTACTCCTGGTGTTGGGGCAAATGTCGTGTTCTCCTCACCTGTGATCCTATGATCCTGGGCATGTTAGAGTGCTTTGGAATGGCTGGGAAATTTTTAATCGCTGTTTCTATTTCCTTAGGGTATATAGGCCTGTTTAGATAGTTTATCTGCTCTTGATTTAACTTTGGTACAGGGTATCTGTTTAGGAAATCATCCCTTTCATCTAGATTTTCCAGCTTTTTTTTTTTTTAATATAGGCTTGTGTTATAGAATCTGATTATTTTTTACTTCCTCAGTTTCTGTTGTTATGTATCCCGTTTCATTTCTGATTTTGTTAATTTGAATATGTCTCTTGTCTCTTTGCCCTTTTTTTTTTTTTAGTTTGGCTAGGTGTTTATCTATCTTGTTGATTTTCTCAAAGAACCTGCTTTTGATTTTGTTGATTTTTTTTGTATCATTTTGTTTGTTCTTATTTGGTTGATTTCTGCCCTGATTTTGACTGTTTCCTACAGTCTACTCCTCTTGGGTGTTTCTGTGTTTTTTTTGTTCTCGGGCTTTCAAGTGTGCTTAAAAGTTGCTAATGTAGGATCTCTACAATTTTTAAAAAGGACACTTAGTGCTATGAACTTTCTTCTTAGCGTTGCTGTAATTGTGTCCCATAAATTTGAGTATGCTGTGCCATTACTTTCATTGAATTCCAGGAAGTCTTTAATTTCTTTAATTTCTTCCCTGACCAAGTTATCATTGGGTAGAGAGATGTTCAGTGTCCATGGGTATGTGAGTTTTCTCTTGTTTTTGTTGTTATTGAAGTCTAGCCTTGTTCTGTTGTGATCTGATACGATGCACAGGATTATTTCAATCTTCTTGTATCTGTTCATGTCTGCTTTATGACCAATTATATGGTCAGTTTTGGAGAAGGTACCAAGAGGTGCTGAGAAGAAGGTAAATTCTTTTGTTTTAGGGTGAAATGTTCTGTATATATTAAATGTTAAATGTTAAATCCATTTGCTTCATAACCTTTATTAGTTTCACTGTGTTGATGTTTATTTTCTATTTAATGACCTGTCCATTGGTGAGAGTGGGATGTGGGGTTCAATGTGTGTTTTGAGCTTTAGCAAAGTTTCTTTTATAAATGTGGGTGCCCTTGCATTTGAGGTATAGACATTCAAAATCGAGACTTCCTCTTGGTGGATTTTTCCTTTGATGAATATGAAGCATCCTTCCCCATCTCACTTGATAACTTGTGGTTGAAAGTCAATTTTATTGCATATTAGGATGGCAACTTCCACTTGTTTCTTGGAACCATTTGCTTGGAAGACATTTTTTCAGTCTTTTACCCTGAGGTAGTATCTGTCTTTGTTATTGAAGTATGTTTCCAGTATGCAGCAAAAGCCTGGATCCTGCTTGCATATCCAATCTGTGAGCATATGTCTTTTTATTGGGGATATTGATATTGAAAGATATTAAAGACAGATGATTGTTAGTTCCTGTAATGTTTGTCATTGTAGGTGGCATTATGTGTATGCCATTCTCTCCTTTTGGTTTTGTTGTGAGATGCTTAATTAATATCTTGTTTTTTTTCTTTTGTGTAAGTATCTTCCTTGTGTTGGAGTTTTCCTTCTTGCATCCACTGTATGACTGTATTGGTAGACAGATATTGTTTAAATTGGTGTGTCCTAGAATATTTTGGTTTCTCCATCTATGATGATTGAGAGTTTTGCAGGGTTTAATAGCCTGGGCTGGGGTCTGTGTTCTCTTAGGGTGTGCGTGACCTCTGTTCAGGCTCTTCTGGCTTTTAGAGTCTCTGTTAAGAAGTCTGGTGTCATTCTGATAGATCTACCTTCATAGGTTACTTGGCTTTTTTCCCTTACAACTTTTAGTATTCTTTCTTTTTTTCTGTGCATTTAGTGTTTTGATTATTATATGACAAGAAGATTTTCTTTTCTGGCCCAATCTATTAGGTATTTCTATAGGCTTCTTGTATATTTATTGACATCTCTTTCTTTAGGTTGGAGAAATTTTCTTCTATGATTTTGTTGAAGACCATTTCAGGTCCTTTGAGATGGGAATTTTCTATCTCTTCTATTCCTATTATTCTTAGATTTGGTCTTTTCATTGTGTCTTGATTTCCTGGGTGTTTTGGGTTAGAAGATTTTTATGTTTTATGTTCTTTGATAGTTGTTTCAATATCTTCTAAGGTATCTTCTACACACACACACACACACACACACACACACACACACACACTTGATCTAAATGCAATTTCCATCCCAGGAATGCAAGGGAACACTGTCAAGACTGAGCCTGGCAAGTGTAGCATGTCTGACATCACAGAAACCAGTAGACTTAAATGAGGGATGGGATACTGAGTTCTAGGTAGACAGGAGTGGTGATGATAAGAACTTGGATTCCAAATGCAAAAGGGTCCTGCCTTTCACTCTGCTGCCTTCAAGGTCAGGGATTAGTAGGCTTTCTTATTCAGGGATTGGTGAGATTTTTTTCTTTTATGGCAAGGCTAGGCCACTCTCCCACTTCTGAGCTAAGAATGACATTTACAGCTATTAGAAAACCAAGTTAGGACCCTTAGTGAGTTTGGAGGCTGGGCCTGGTCTCTGGAACTCCTCAGGCCTGGAATCTGTCCATTTTCTTTCTTTGAGGGTTTTCAAAGTCCACAAAGTTTACAAAGGTAGTGTTTTACCTGTCAGCTAAGTTGGGGTTGGGTTTCTGCTCAAATGGAAGGGCATCCTGGGACCCCCAACACCTAGGAATCACACAGTTCTGAGGTGGGACAATATCCCAAGAGAAGAGTATCCTGAGACATGGGATCTCAGGAATCTTACAGCTCTGAGAGGAGGCCTCCTCAGCAGAGGCAGTATAACTTCCTGGGGAGGGCATCTCCAGCTGGGCTGAGGAGCTTATGAGCTTCAGCTCCTTTGTTGATTCTCTGCTTCTTCTCTTATTTGCTTCTTTTCTTCTCAGCTTCTTGTGATGAGTCACTTCAGGCAGGAAATCTCATAAAGGAGATTTATTGAAGGGAAGACTCTAGGAGGAGGAGGAGGACGAGGACGAGGAGGAGGAGGAGGAAGAAGAAGAGGAAGAAGAAGAGGAAGAGGAAGAGGGAGGAAACTAGGCATGGCTACCCTCTGCTCCCGGGATGAACTTCAGGAACTGGACAAAGGGGTAGTGCTTATGTATGATTTCTGAGGGGGTGAAGTTTCTAGGGCAGAGACTTCCAGAGTGAGGGCTGGTGGAATTTCAAGTCCTGAGCTTGCAATGAAGATTGGTGCTCAGAGATTGGTGGGCATTCCTGTTCAGGGATTGGTGGGGTTTTGTGGGAAGCTCATGGATTGGTGGCTTTTTTCCCCTCCCCTTTTCCCTGTATCATGGGTTAAGGATAGGAAGTCCTTCCCGGTATAGATAACTTTTGTTGGGATGCCATCTCTGTGGTGGGACAGTGTCCAAAGAAAAGAGAGACACTGGAGCTCTCTGTGTGACTTCTGGGGAGGCTGGGGAGGTGCTGCTACTGTGAACAGGTCCTGTAATTGTGGTTCAAGAAAGGTGTAGCCTGAGGCAAGAGAGGTGTCTCCACTGTGGACAGCTCCTCACGCTGACAGTAGATTCTCCCATTCCTGTTCTAAAATCGATGTTCACAAGAGGCCCATTAAGCTCAATCAGAGGCTGCTTATGAGACATCCATGTATCTTGCTCTTCCCTGGATTTCCCCATAATAATATGCAGCCATGGGCAAGGACTCCTCCTTGACAAGCATGGGAAAAGAAAATCTTGAGTCTGGGGCCAGAATACCTCAGAGGGTTCCTTTGTCATCATAGGTCTGTCTGTCCAACCAGATGATTCCAACACACTGCTGTAGACTGGAGGTTGACTGTGCCTGTGCCAAGGATTAGCAAGGCACAAATGTGGCATCAGTACAGGGCTATGGTTTGTACGATGAGAATAATATCTAGTGATATGTTGCCCAGCTACTGGACAGACCCAGGTGAGCATAGTGGGCCTACCATCCTAGTTACCAGGATCATTCCAGGTATTTCTGGGCACACAAATAACAACCTGGACTCCAGGTGCAGATGCCTAGGACAACTTTCCATTCCTACTGCCACCTTAGAGTTCTGCCTCCCTCTTCTCCCTGCTCCCTTGTCCAGATATCCAGCACTTCACCTCTAGAGCCTGCCCCTTGACTTCCTCCTAGTTCCAGTCACTTGCTCTTCCTGACTCAGTCATTCCTTCCATTGCTGCTAAGGATGAGTCTATGCTGCACTGTGGCAACATCACCCAAGCTCATAGCCTTGTGGCACTTTCAGAAGACCTTGAAGGCTTTGAGGTATCTCGGTAAGGGGAGGGTACCAACACGGTCACATTGATGTCCAGGACTCAGAAAGAACCAGCTTGGGTTGTGAAAGGATGGCAAGGACAACTGACTTTGATTCCAGAAGCTGAGGATTTTCTTTAAGGTGTTAAGGGTGGACCTTGCTCCTTCCTTGGCTACTTTCTTCCCCTAAGCCAGGTATATCATGGGAAAGTAAGTCCAGCAACTGCCTCAGCAAACAGCCCAAGGGCAGCAGTGTTAAGACTTCTGTCAATTGCTAGGGTTAGAGGTGGAGGGGGGAAAATACCACCATTGCCAGGCAACGCATGTAAACACTGGAGGATACAGTGCCTGCTGAATACTGTGTATGCACACTGGCTGGCAAGCTTAAGTCAGCCAGTACAGACTAGTCTTGGCCACTAGCAGGGAGGCAGTGTTTGCCTGGACTCAAGGCTGCCAAGATTGGAGACTAAGGACTGTTTGGCTAAAGGCTTTCTAGCTCAAATATCTGGGGTTTCAGCAACTTCCCTTCCTGAAAACTGCATCTAGTCACATGTGATGTCCAAGGGAAGTTAGTAGGTGCTACAGAAAGCAGTCTCCTAGCTGACTCCAGTGTGGTGGCAGTCTGAGAATTTTGGAGCACAAAAAAGGTTCAACTGCCAGGTGAAATGGAAAGATAAAGTGCCTGCCTTGCCTACTTGCCTTCAGCACAGCCTCTCGTTCCCACACGTGCTCCAGTTACCTGTTATAAATTTGGAAGGAACCTTACACTTAGGAACATGGTATCATATTATGGACATTTCAAGCCCTTTCCTTTACCCTTCACAGGCCTTTGGAACTCTGTTTTCTCCCTAAACAATTATGGTCATGACTGGATGTGCCTGTTCATCTAGGCCTGCATGTCTGACCTTCCTCTTCCTCCTCCTCCCCCATCCCTTCTTTGTCCAGATCCACCAGACCTCTTCCATCTGAAGTTGTGTGATCCTCCAGGTCTGGTGCTTCACATTTCATCTCTAGACAATGTCAGAAATGACACTTGCTCAGGATTTCTAGGATTCTCATCATCAGCACCCTTAAAATCTGGCAGATGCTCTTTCTATTGCATTCTCTATTGTACCAGGTCTTTCCTGCCCTTGACCTCCAACTTGATTCTCCTGCATCTACCCCACAGTGCTAGGACGATGCATGTGGAGCCCCAGGCATATGTCAGGAGGAAGTATCAAATCTGAGGCTTTGTGCCTGCTAGGCAAGCACATGACTACCCAAGAATGGTCAAAAAATTCTATACATACCAGATGAAACCTCCATGCTCCACAGTGGCCATCTATTCTCAGCACTACATTTTTTTTAAACAAAAGCTGTGGATCTTAGTTCAGTCTTGGTAATGTGCCCCTTAAATCTCAGCACCCCAGCAGCAGACAGATGAATCTCCATGAGTTCAAAGCCATTCTGACCTACACAGCAAGTTCCAGGCCATTCAGGGCAACCTAGTGAGAATCTGCCTCAACAACGAAACAAAAAGAAAGCTAGAATATTCTCCTTTCTCTTCAATAATGCACTCTATGAAATAAAAGACATACTTAGAATGGATGTATACTAATGCATTTAGAGTACTAAATGGATGTATATGGTATTGAAGAAAATTATTTTCTCAAAGAAAAGCACACGTGTTGTATTTGGTGAAATAATTCAAGACAACCCTTCCCACAGTGAAAAGCCCTGAAGTTCTTCCTTAAACTCATTTGTTAGCTCTGTATGCTTTAAATTACAGAAACAGTTTGAATCTACAAATGTTTATAAAATTTTTGATCAACTCAGTTTCTTGCTTTCTAGTATAAAACTATTCTAGCATAGAACTATCAGTACTCTGTTCTAGACTAATTAAATCAACCTGCTATGTACTGAAGGAATAAATCTTTCATAGGAAGTCCTGCTGAAGTAGGTATTTACTCAATGTAGTCTGTAGAGATAATTTTAATTAGTACATAATACCATTAGCTATCAATAAAAGCTGGACAAAGTAATTTGAGTTTTTATTTTCATGGATACAAGTATTCCATGATATATGTGGGTTTGTTTTTCACTTTATAAAACTAAGACTGAAGGACTAAGGGAGTACAAGGATCACATAGTATGTCTACAACCAGTATTCTGACCAGATCCAGAATTCCTCTCTGCCTAGAGGGCAGCACCAACATTGAAAGAGTTCCTTAAAGTATTTCCTTCCTCACAGGTCATCTCTAGGACCCTGATCATGTTCCTTGAGGCCTCTTCTAAAGTAGATATTTTCTAATCA
>JADRCD010177183.1:11483-34153 GCA_019843815.1 Montemys delectorum
ATATATATGTATGTGTGTGTGTGTGTGTGTGTGTGTGTGTGTGTGTGTGTATCTTTTCTCTTTCAGCTGTTCATGACTGCCAACTTCATGCTTTTAGGAGTCATGGTAACTATGGACTTTGATTTGCAGTGGCAGCGTCTATCTGTGCATATCCTTGTCCCATGCTCTGTTAGTCACAAAAGAAATATGTATGGTTTTAACAAGATGAACTAATTATGACACTGCTGTCATTTTTGTG
This sequence comes from Montemys delectorum, assembly GCA_019843815.1. Classification (NCBI taxonomy): domain Eukaryota; kingdom Metazoa; phylum Chordata; class Mammalia; order Rodentia; family Muridae; genus Montemys; species Montemys delectorum. The sequence goes on from JADRCD010177183.1 coordinate 11,722, forward strand.
TGCTTCATTTATCATCAAGCATCCCTATGTTCATAGTCATTTCTGCCTTGACTGATTGCCATGTAGTCACACTTGATGAGCTTCCTGTTATTCCTTTTTGGTAATATTACCAAACTGGTGACCTCACCACAATGACAGTGGAAACAGGGACTAAATTGTTGGAGTCTGCTTAAGCTTACAATTGTAGGTCACTTCCTAAGTGGATCTGTCAGCATATGATACATTTAGTGTTTGCCACATACTATCTTTTTATGCTGAAAGATCTAATGTTCACCGAAATGGCCTGGTCTAGCTTGCTTAAAGTGACCCAGCTCAAAAATTGAACTCTGGGTAATTAAAATTATATAAAATAAAAATTGATGTTCTTGTAATAACAGATATTATAGTCTATGTACAATTACACTTCCCTAATTATGAAATCCAATTGTATTCATAGAACACAACAATTTGTTAATAGGACCAATAGGCTTATTCTTAATTTGAAAAATCAGTAAAAATTTAAGACTCTATAGATATAATGTGGCAATATCATTATTAGGGGTCTGTTAGACCCAGAAGAAAGATAACAATTCAGAAACTATTGTATTAAACAACCAGATGAAAATTTGCAGTGAATTTTTAACTATCTAGTTGGTAGAATGCTTGGTTAGTTTCTTTTACTTTATGCTAAAATCTTAAAGCAAAACAGTATTGTTGACAATTTAACTTTAAATATTTATATACCTGCTGTGAGTTATTTATAGTCTCTTTGTAACTGATTTTATCTTCCAATGAGATCACCTCCAGTTCAGATTCTGTTAATTACAGTGAATTATGAATACCAATTACCTGAAAGCAATTATCTCTATTACCACCAATGAAATTCATTTTAGAATCAGAGATAATGTTACCCAATTAAGTTAAATGTCATTCGAAAAGAATATTTACTTTTTAAAGGCAAATATCTTATATAAGATATCACCATGTCACCTGGACATACCTGAATGCTGCCATGTTTGAGACATGCAAACACCCAAAAGATGTATTCATCCACCCTAAAAAGTGAACTTTCTGGAAACATATTTTAAATTGTATTGTAAAATATAATGGAAAACAAGTCCAGCCTGGAATGATGTGGACAGCAGTGCATGCACACGTGGCATCAAGATGTTGAAGTCTTCCATCACTGATATCCACCAGGTTTTTGACACAGCAATTTTTTTCTGTACCTGGAGGTCACTAATTACCAGGCTGGCAGGTCAGTATCCTCCATGATCCGTCTCCAGCTCTCAGTACTTGGATTACAAGCATGGGCTGTATAAATGTTTTTCTTCATTTGTTCTCATTTATTCTAAGGTAAGAAATAAGAGTAAGAAAAGGTAGTATTCTTGCAGACTGTGTACTTGTCAGGTGAGGCACACTGCATTTGAAACCAGCTCCAAAAGGGAACATAATAAAAATTAAAATAAAATGGAATAAGAGAGTAAGACTATTCTATGGGTAAATATATTTGGTAAGCAAATCATTGTCTATCATATAAGATTATGTCTTGCATTCTGGTTACAGATTTGATACAAGACTGATGAACACTATTAACTTAAATGTTACATAAAGTGTAGAACACACTTTCGACAAAGAGTGTGAATGTACTTAATACCCTAATAGTCAAAAAGGCCTACAGAGGCAGAGGCATCAGCTCCCACCAAACAGAATTTATACATGTTTGTGAGCCACCTGAGCTGGTAGCTGAGAACTGAGCTCAGGTCCTCTGCAAGAACGACATGCACTTTTAACTTCTGAAACATGTCTCCTACATCAGTTTTGTTGTTGTTGTTTTTAAAAGATGGTGCTTGCAACATTCCCAGAGTGAATCAGAAGCTCTGAGCTCAATCTCATAGCTCAAAGCCTTTGTATACAGGTTTCAGAGGTGCATTAGGAACCCAGATCAGCATTAAGCATTTTAAAAATCTGGGATATCTCACAAGTCTTATAGTAAATGTTATACATCTGTATAAGTAATGATTATACACTGGAGAATTTACAGTACTGAGATATAAAAATAGAAACATCTAAACTGAATCTTACATTTAAAAATAATTTTACTGAGTCTGACCAGTCCTGTGTGATTCTCAAGCTCCAGGATTGGCCCAGTTGCATGTTCTATGTGCCAGTGCACTCTGGTTAGTCCAACTGACTGACTGTAGCTGGTCAATGCCATATCAACCTTCAGGGTTTGCTTAGATATGGACTGGCAAACTCCTGGACCTGGCCTGAGGATACCATACAGACTTAACCAATGGTGCACATTGGTGCCTGGATCTAGTTTGTGATATGATGAGAACCTTTTCCAGATTTGAGTGATGGGAACATTACCTGCTGGTGCCATCCCCAACCTTGGATTGGCCACATAGCTTGGAAATTGGTCTAGTCTGGTGAGTACCCATGATCCCAGTCAACTCATGTCATCCTCATAACTCCAGGTAACTCACAGGTCAGGTAACTCAGCATGAAAATCACCCCAAGTAGTCTCAGCTCTTTAGCCCATTCATGTGTTCTCTTGCTTACCCCTAAGCTGGATTCACTCTGTTTCTCAAATCAAAAATCAGCACTGAATATCTGAAGTCTTGATCAACCAACTCATGCCTGAGTTGAAATCAACCAAGAGTGGGCAACAAAAACAAAAACAAATATCTACTCAACAGAGGCAGCCTAGAATCTCACATTAGGCACATGATAATAAAATAAGTCCACAACCCCACGTCTCATTACACAAGTACAAACAATATGAAAGACCAAAATTTTATAGCTCCTCCAAACCCACTAGGTCTCACAAAAATGTTCTCCAGTGAAAATTACCTAAATGAACTCCAGGACACATAACCTAAACTTTATTTATAAACTTTATCAAATACTTCAAGGGGTTTGAGGAAGACATGGATGAGAGCCCAGTTAAAGTAGTGAGACTAATAGTAGACACCTGAATGATGCCAAAGAAAACAACAATCACAAAAAAATTAAATGAGTTCAGGATTTGGAAAGTGGATTCAGTACAAGACAGAAAAGGTGAAGGGAACTCAAGCTGAAGTGAAGATGTAATGGCTAAAACTACTCAGGCAGAGACCTCACAAGTAGAATAGGTCAAGTAGATGGCAGTAGACTACTTAGATTTGAAGTACAGGAATCAGATCACATGTCAGGGAATGTAAAGATATTAAACACCTGAGAGGAATGCAAAGGATCTGGGAGACACCTTGAAATATAAAAATCTCTTAACTATAGACATAGATGAGTCCGAGGTTAATGGCATAGAACATATCTTCAAAGTCATGACAGAAGAAATTTTTCTCACATCAAGAAAAAATATATCCATAGGTACAATAAACACATAGAACACCAAGTAGATACAGACAGGAAAAAATCCCTATATTACAGTTAAACTACAAAGTATACACATAAAGAGTATTGAAAACTGCACGAAAAAAATCACAAGCCACCTAACAAGGAAACCCCATCAGAGCAGTATTGAATTTCTCAATGGAATTTTAAAAGCCAGAAGAACCTGGATCAAGGTAGTACAATAACAACATGCAAAAATTCTTTGTCAGAAGTGGGGAGAGAAAGATTTTCCATGACATAAACAAGCTAAAACCCATCAAACCAGCCCTACACAAACTAAAAGAGGCAATACTTAGTGAAGAGACTATAGAAATAAATAAACATAGTCACAAGACTGTAGAAAGAAAGCAAATGAAGCTATAATTGCTACAACACAAAGTAGTTCTAAGAATGTACTCTCTCTCATCTTTGAGATAAGGTTAAAAGTATGCATTTCTATTTTTGTGCACGTGATCCTTGAACATATAAAGCATACATACTGGTGAATTCCAACCCAGCACAAAGTTGAGGTGGGAATTTCTCAATGGCAGCACAAAGGACTCTTATCAGATGATATGATAGTATACATAAATGACACCAAAAATTTTACCAGAGACTTGCCAGAGCTGATATGTATCTTCAACAAAGTGGCAGGATACAAAATTAACTCAAACCAGTAGCTGTCTTTTATAGGAACACTAAGTGGCCTGAGGAAAAAATTAGGGAAGCAACATTATTCACAATAGCCACAAAAAACTAAAATATCTTGTTTTAATTACAAGGAACTATATGACAACATCTTCAAGTCCCTGAAGAAAGAAATTAAGAAATATACCAGAAGATGCAAAGATCTCCCCTGTTAACTATGGAGCAGAGACTGAAGGAAGGACAAGCCAGCCTAAATATAGCTATCTCCTGAGAGGCTCTGACAATACCTGACTAATACAGATGTAGAGGCTCACAGCCATTCATTGAACTGAGTACACAGTTCCCAATGAAGGAGTTAGAGAAAGGTTCTATGGAGCTGGAGGGTTTGCAGCCCCTTAGGATGAACAACAATATGAACTAACTAGTACCCTCAGAGCTCCCAGGGACCGAACCGCCAACCAAGGACTATACATGGTAGGACTGACTGTTTTGGCAGCATGTGTATAGTAGAGGATTGCAAAGCAGATCATCAATAGGAGGAGAGGTCCTCAGCCCTGTGAAGGTTCTGTGCCCCAGTGTAGAGGAATGCCAGGGCCAATAAGTGGGAGAGGGTGGGGTGGCAGGCATGGGGATGAAGGAGGCAACAGGAGTTTGTTCTTGTTGTTTTTGTTTGTTTGTTTGTTTGTTTGTTTTTTGAAGGGGAAACTGAGAAAGGAGACATTTACATGTAAATAAAGAAAATACCTAATTAAAAAAAAATAAATACAAAAAAGAAAAGAAAAGAAAAGAAAAAGAAAAATACCAGAAGATGCAAAGATCTCCCCTGTTCATGGATTAGAAATATTAGGCTAATAAAAATGGCCATCTCACCAAAAACAAACAAAAAACCTGCATAATATTTGCAAAAGAATAGACAGGTTTGTCAATGAAACTAACTTGAAGACCCAGAAATTAACCTACACATCTACTGACACTGGAGTCTTGACAAGAAAGCCAAAACCATACAAGGAGAGGGGGGGAAGCACATCTTTGACAAATAATGTTGGTGTAAGTGGATGTTATCATTTTACAAAGTGCAAATAGATTTATATTTGGCACCCTGCACAAAACTCAAGTCCAAGTGGATCGAAGAGCTCAACATAAAACCAGATACACCAAATCTAGTAGAAGGGAAAGTGATGAATAGCCTTTGATGCATTGGTACAGGAGACAATCTCCTGAACAGAACACCAACAGTTCAGGTACTGAGATCAATAATTAATAAATGGGATTCCCATGAAGCTGAAAATCAAGGCAAAGAGCACCATCAATGGAACTAAACAACAGCCTAGAGAATTGGAAATGATCTTTACCAACTCTGCATCCAACACAGGGTTAATACCTAAAATATATAAATAACACAAGAATTTAGACACCAACAAACTAAATAGCCCAATGAGAAGATAAGGTCCACAACTATACAAAGAATTCTCAACAGAGACATATCTAATGGCCAAGGAGCAATTAAAGAAATATTTAGTGCCCTTAGTCACTGGGGAAATGCATATCAAAATGACTCTGATATTCCATTCTTAGTGAGAATGGCTAAGTTTAAAAACTCATTGGCATTCCCATTCCATGGGTAAGCACCAATCCCTGACACTATTGATACACTGCTATACTTGCAGACAAGACTCTAGCATAGCTGTCATCTGTGAGGCTCCACCTACCAGCCAACAAAGATAGATGTCTACACCAACAGCCAAACAATGGATGGAGCTTGGAGACTCTTATGGAAGAATAGGATGAAGGATTGAGGCCCCTAGCTGGATAGAAACTCCACAGGAAGACCAACACTATCAACTAACCTGGAGTCTTGGAGCTCTCAGAGACTGAGCCACCAACCAAAGAAGATACATGGGCTGAGCCTAGGCCACCCTAGAAATATGTAGCAGATGTACAACTTGGTCTTCAAGTGAGTCCCAAACAACTGGAGCAGGGGCTATCCCAACACCTGTTACCTACACTTGGGATACATTCTTCTACATCTGCTGCTTTGTTGACCTCAGTGGCTGAACATGTGCCTAGCTTTAAGAGACTTGATATGCCTGGGTAGGGGGATATCAGAGGGCCCCCCACAATCACCCAGAGGAGATGGGGAGAGGATTAGGGGAAGGTTTGTGGGATGGGTGACTCAGGAGTGGGCAGACAGTGAGATGTAAATAAGTAAATAATAATAAATAAATGAAATTTTGAAAAACTCAAATGACAACACATGCAAGAATGGATGTGAAGCAAGAGGAACACTCCTCCATTGCTGATGGGAGTACAAACTTGTAAAAACACCTGGAAATCAGTTGCATGGTTTCTCAGAAAGTTGGGAGTAGTTCTATGTCAAGACATAGATATACTACTTCTAGGCATATTCCCAAAAGTTGCTCCACCATACCACAAGGATACTTGTTCAACTATGTTCATAGATACTTTATTTGTAATAGCCAGAAACTGGAAACAACTTAGATGTCCACCAACTGACAAATGGATAAAGAAAATGAAGTTTATTTACATGGAATACTGCTCAGTTATTAAAAACAAGGACATCATGAAATTTGCAGGCAAATGGATGGAACTAGAAAACATCATCCTGAGTGAGGTAATCCAGACCCAGAAAGTCACACATGTTGTGTACTCACTTATATGTGGATATTAGCCAGAAAATACAGGATTAATGTTACAATCCACTGATCCAAAGAAGCTAAGGAACAAGTAGAGCACAAAGTAGGATGCTCGAATCCCACTTAGGAAGGGAAATAAAATAGACATGGAAGGTAGATGGAGGAAAAGAAATATGTGGAAGAGGAGATGAGGAGGGGAGCTGAGGAAGAATTAGGTCTGGGGCAAACAAGGGTGAGAGGGCCAAGAGAGAAGACTGAAATCAGTGGGGTGGGGCACATCTCTGGAACAAGGCAGAGACCTGGAATTGATGAGGCTCCAGAGAGTCTATGGAGTTGACCCTAGCTGAGACTACTAGCAGTAGGGGATACAGAGCCTGAAGTGGTTACCTTCTGTAGCCAGGCAGGACTTTCAGTGTAGGGATAATGACACCAAGACATCTACAAAACCTTTGGACCAAATTTGTCCTGCTTACAAGATGTGAAATGATAAAGATGGAGCAGAGATTGAGGGAATGGCCAACCAATGATTAGCCAAACTTGAAACTCATCTCTTGGGAAAGGGCCAATTATTAATTAGCTCTATTAATGATTCTCTGTTATGCATGCAGACAGGACCCAGCCTAACTGTCCTCTGAAAGGCTTTAGCCAGCGACTGATAGAAGTGGATGCAGAAAGATGGAGCCCATGGAGTCCTGAGCAAGAGTTGGGGGAAAGAATGAGGAATGTGGAGGGCTCAGGGACACCCCCAAAAGACCTACAGGGCAAACTAACCTGAGTCTCTGGGTAATCACAGAGACTGAACCAACAAACAAAGAGCATTCATGGGCTGTACTTAGGCTTCTATCACATATGTAGCAGTGTGGTCTTCATTTGGTTTCTCAACAAATGGGTCAGGGGCTATCTCTAACTCTGTGACCTGCTTTTGGATCACTTTCCCTGAGCTGAGCTGCCTTGTCTGCCCTCAGGGGAAGAGGATGTACCTAGTCCTGCAGCAAGTTGATGTGCCAGGGCAGGTTTGCACACAAAAGGGCTGTGTCGGTTTCTATATGCTTGGCCCAGGGATTGGCAGGATTAGAAGTTTAATGAGAGACTGAAGAAAAGGCCATCCAGAGCCTGCCCCACCTAGTGATCCTTTCCATCTGCAGACACCAAACACAGACACTATTGCTGATGTCAAGAAGTGCTTGTTGACAGGCTCTTGATATAGTTGTCCCTTGAGAGGCTCTGCCAGAGCCTGACCATTACAGATGTGGATGTACACAGCCAAACATTGGACTGAGAGTGGGAACCTCAATGAGGAAGTTAGGGCTAGGACTGGAGGAGCTGAAGGGGTTTACAACCCCATTGGAAGAACAATATCAACCAACCAGACCATCTGGAGCTCCCAGGGACTAAACCACCACCCAAAGAGTACACATGGAGGGACCCATGGCTCTAGCTGCGTATGTAGCAGAGGATGTCCTTGTCTAGTATCGATAGGAAAGGAAACCCTTAGTCCTGTGGATGCTCATTGTCCCAGCATAGGAGAATGCTAGTGCGGTGAAGCTGGAGTGGGTGAGTGGATGGGTGTAGGATCACCCTCATAAAAGCAGGGGGATGGGATAGGGTGTTGCAGAGGGGAAACTGGGAAGAGGGATAACATTGGAAATGTAAATAAATAAAATAATGAACTAAATAAAATAACCAATTAAACATAAATAAAAATACAAGACAATCACTTCAGATGGGAGAGCTTAGAGGAAAGAGAATGGAATTGTTTCTTGATATAAACTATTTTAACAAACATTAGATACAATCCGTATTTTAGTTGCTAATATTTGTATATAGAGCAACATTTACCAAATAATAACATGCCTCCCAGAAAAATTTAAACTTAGATAATAAAAAATCAGGGCATAAAAATGTCTCTAATACAAAAAATATGTCTCTAACACATTAATTTGACACCTCTCTTTATACACTTAGGGTAACTAATATTTTGTTTAGGGAATGAAGATTCACTACGTGGTGATGGTTTGTGCTTTAATTCTAGCACACAGGATACAGAGGAAGACAGATCTCTGTAAATTTGTAGACCAGCCTGGTCTACAAAGCAAGGTTCTGGAGAGCTAGAGTTGTTACACAGAGAAACCTGGACTTGAAAAAGAAAACAGAAGACCTTCCTTCTGGCCCACTTCCCCACTTGGGCCAGATTAGCACCCTGGCTGATATCTGCTCAAACACTACAGCCTGTGTACTTCCCAGGAGGTTCTCAGTGACCAAGGACACAAGAGAGAAATTCACCCGAATACTCATGCAAGCTCTGCCATCCACACAGCCTAGCTGATGAAGGACCTATGACCCTAGCCCCAGATCCACCTTCCTGCTGGCCTACTTCCTGACCTGGGGCCAGACCAATGTCCCAGTACCTGCCAAAATGCTCAGCCTGCAAGCCTCCCAGGAGGTACACAGTAACCAAGCGCTAAGGAGATTGGCAGTAACCAGGGATACAGGAGGCCTGCTGTAACCAGAGATACAGGAAGCCTCAACTAACCAGAGAAAACACTGCCTACCTCCAAAGAAACCAGCTCTAACTCAGGTCACAAGCTCCACCTGCCTCCAAGGAGGCTGATTCCAGTCAGTGACAACCAGGCCAGTTAACACCAGAGAGAACCAGATGGCCGGAGGCAAGCACAAGATCATAAGCTACAAAACCCAATGCAATTTGGCACAATGAGAACCCAATTCTCCCACCACAGCAAGTCCTGGCTACCTTAACATGCATGAAAAGCAAGATAATGACCTACAATTCCATCTCATGAAAATGATAGAGGCCTTTAAGGAGGATATAAAGAACTCCCTTAAAGAAATACAGAAAATCACAGGCAAACATGTAGACATCCTTAAAGAAGAAATAAAGCCCTTAAAGAAATACAGGAAAGGATGTGAGGGTGATCTGGCTGTGACATCTGTCATCCCACTGATCAGGGTTGATTTGTCTGATCTGGCAAGCTAGGTGGGTGTTCCCTTCCTCCCTCACCACTCCATGTGCATCCCTCCTGAAGCTGCATGCTTGGCCGAAGAGGACAACATTTCCCGAATAGAGGAGGATTGGTCAAGGGTATACAAGTAGCTGTACTCCCCTGCTAGAACCTCCAAACAAGCTCTCAAGAAATACAGGAGAATACAGTCAAGCAGCTGAAAGAATTAAACACAATAGTCCAAGAACTAAAATGGAAATAGAAACAATAGAGAAAACACAAAGAGAGGCAATCGTGGAGCTGAAAAACTTAGGAAAGAGATGGGGGCTACAGATGCAAGCATCACCCACAGAATACAAGAGATAGAAGAGAGAATCACAGGCTTAGAAGATACCATAGAAGATATTGACACATCAGTCAAAGAAAATATAAAGTATAAAAAGCTCCTAACCAAAAATATCTAGGAAAGTCAGGACACAATGAAAAGCTCAAACCTAAGAATAATAGGAATAGAACAGGGTTAAGAATCCCAGCCCATAGAGCCAGACAACATCTTCAACAAAATTATAGAAGAAAACTTCTCTAATCTTAGGAAAGAGAAGGTCATAAATGTACAAGAATCCTATAGAATGCCAAATACATTGGACAAGAAAAGAAAATTCTCTTGTCACATAATAATCAAAACATTAAATGCACAGAACAAAGAAAGAATATTACAAGCTGTAAGGGAAAAATCTAAGTAACATATAAAGGCAGGCCTATCAGAATTACACCAGAATTCTCACCAGAGACTCTAAAAGCCAGAAGATCCTGGACAGATGGCATGGAGACCCTAAGAGAACATAAGTGCCAGCCTCGGCTACTATATGCAGCAAAACCCTCAATCACCATAGATGGAGAAATCAAGACATTCTGTAACAAAACAAATTTAAACAATATCTTTCTACTAATCCAGCCGTACAAAAGGATACTGGAATGAAATCTCCAACACAAGGAGGGTAACTACACCCAAGAAAACACAAGAAACAGTTCACGACAAACCCAAAAGAACAGACTCATATACACATAATACCACCTCTAGCAACAAAAATAACTGGAACTAATAGTCATCTCCAATCGAAAGACCAATAGACTGAATGCCTAAACAAGAGCCAGCATTTTGCTGCATACAAGAAACAAACCTCAATAAGAGACAGACACTTGAGTTCGAGGCCAGCCTGGTCTACAGAATGAGTTCCAGGACAGCCAGGGCTACACAGAGAAACCCTGTCTCGAAAAACCAAACCAGGAAAAAAAAAGGAAAAAGAAAGAGTAAAAAGCCAGAAACAAGTTTTCCAAGCAAATGGTCCCAGAAAACAAGCTGGAGTTGCCATTCTAATATTCAATAAAATAGACTTTCAACCAAAAGTTATCAAATGAGATGGGGAAATACACTTCATATTCACCAGAGGAAAAATTCACCAAGAGTAAGTCTCAAAGCCTGAACATCTATGTCTCAAATGCAAGGGCACCCACATTCATAAAATAAACTTTACTAAAGCTGAAAACATTGAACCTCACAATAATATTAGGAGACTGCAACACTCTGCATACACAAGCTGATCCAAGGCCCCTGGCACACATGTAGCAGAGGTCTGCCTGGACTGGATTCAGTGGAAGAAGATATGTTTAATCCTCAGACACTTAAGGCCTGAGGGAAGAGGAAGACCTGGTGGGGGGAACACCCTCTCAGAGGCAAGAGGTAGGAAGAATGGGATAAGGAACTGTGGGAAGGGGGCCAAGGGGGAAAACACTGGAATGTAAATAAATAAAGTAATTTAAATTGAAAAAAAAGAAAAGGAAAATGGGAAATAATGATTCATGAAGATTCTAAAGACCAAAACCTAAGTATAAACCACTGCTGCCTAGTACCATAATCTCTTGAAAGTTACTAAAGAAGGTCAGCCCAGAGGTTCCTCAGATGACACTCTGGCTTAGACTCCAGGGATGTGGAGCAATGTGTCTTCAGATGAGAGTGAAATGATCTGACACACACTCATCCAATTACAAGATGCAGCTGTCCATCCCTCTCTGATCCCTTCCCTCCCCATCACTGACCAGCTTGTCAGGTAAGGAGTTAGGGCTCAGTTTCTGTTCTTCCAGGATGCACAGCCACTTAAGTGGTAATAAAACTTTGGGTCTCACAGTTAAACCCTAGACTCCCAGTGCTGTTACCCCAAAGAGTCACAGGAAATAGGGCATAATTTGTGGTTCAGTTGGCAGAGTGTTTGCCTACCATGCATGAACTCTGAGTCTAGTCCCTGGCACTACATAAAACTAGACATTGTAGAGCTTAAGCTTGAGGTCATCTTCAGCTACCATAGCAAGTTTCAAGCCAGCCTGTGAAACACGAGACTATGTCTAATACCATACCAAGTATTCCCAATGTTGGCTTCTGCTTAGGATCCTAGGGAGTAGAGTAGGGGTTTCATGTATCCTGATGTGATCAGACTCTCCACAGACCAATTAACAACACAATATTAGTAAAGCTTTCCAAAGAGTTCTAAAATTACAAGCCACTGCTCCAGGATAATAAGCATTCTCTGTGAAGGGACAGCATTTAGTCTCTATAGGCCATATAGTCTTGTTACAAATACATAACCAGCTACGGACAATGCATAGATGAGCACTGAAAATCAAAATGCGCAGAATTTTCCTGTCATTGTGTATTACTATTCCTCTTACCTTTCTCAAGCCCCTTCCTTCCCTTCCCTCCATCATCCTTCCCTCTCTCCCTCAGTTTTTGTTCTTCCTTCATCATTTTTGTCCCCCACCCCAGCGCTATTTTCTTCAGGTTTTTTGTTTGTTTGTTTTTGTTTTTTTGAAACAGGGTTTCTCTGTGTATCCCTGGCTGTCCTGGAACTCACTCTGTAGACCAGGCTGGCCTCGAACTCAGAAATCAGCCTGCCTCTGCCTCCCTAGTGCTGGAATTAAAAGTGTGCACCACCACCGCCCATCTTCAGTTTTTTATAGAGATCCTCACCACTCACCTTGTGTCTTAGTTAAGGTTTTATTGCTGTGAAGAGACACCATGACCAAGACAACTCTTACAAAGAGTTACAAAAACTTAACGTACTTATAAAAAACATTTAATTGAGGCTGGTTCAGCCTCAAATTGAACTTTCAGTAGTTCAGTTCATTATTATCATGGTGGGAAGCATGGCAGTATGCAGGAAGACATGGTACTGTAGGAGTCAAAGTTCTAAATCTTGATCCTAAGGCAGACAGGAGGAGGTTCTCTTCTGAACTAGGTGGAGCCTAAGAACTAGGAGCCCTCAAAGCCCTCCTACATAGTGGCACACTTCCTCCAACCAGGCCACACCTATCCCTACAAGGACACACCTCCTAATACTGCTACTTCCCTGGGAGGAAAATGCATTCAAACCACCACAACATGTAACCAAGGCTGACATATTTTAACTTGTGACTCTGCCTCTTGCTCTCTAGTACTGGGGTTACAACTGTCTCCACTATACTGGGTTCATTTTAATCACTTTAAAATGTAAAATACATCCTTAGCTCTGGAGCAGACTTGCAGGTCAAACCTGCAGTCTGTTTTTTGAAGTATGTCTGTTCATCTTCCCTCATCTCAGTTTTCCTTCAAATAATATCCCCATTAATGCTTTGTGTAAGATAAACTCATCCAATAGATATGTGATTACCTCAAGCAATGTTCTATCATCGACAGCAACATGAGTTTCACACTTCAGGAAGTATTGGATCTTCCCTAGATGCTCTTTTGAAAAGCTAATGATGTCATTGTAGGGAGTAATAAGTGTAAAGCCCATGTGTTACTTTAACAAAATCATTTTCTGATCTGATGGCCTCTTATGGGATCTCCACGCACACAAACACACTTGTTACCGTATAAAAAGGGAGCCATGAACCCATTGCAATAGCACATAAAGAACACGCTTGAGTTTTTATTTAGATTTACATCTTTGCTCATTCCCTATGAAGTGGTAAATGTGATAGTCATTTAAATCTATAATGCCACTCAGAGGGTTCCCAACCCAGAGGAAAGCATAGGAAAGAAAAATGAAGAAATTTACCTTGGACGTTTTGGAGAATTTTCTAATACTTGCTATAAATGTAATAATAATTAATAATAATTAGTGTAACAACTAATATAATTGTTTAATTTTCATTTTAATTGATAGTTTTTTTATAAGTGATAGATAATTTCTTAAGCTGTAACAAAAATTCATAGCATCCTACACAAACAGTAAATTCAAAACTTCTTTCAAGTTAATTTTCATCCTTTTGGCATGGCCTCTTGATCTTCTAAGAACAAACCCATAGGAACCAGGTAAGGTTCTAGATGTTAATGTGATCTTCACACAGGAGAGCTCCATCCTGTGGCAGCACTAGTACCATTATCACAGGGCACAGTGAGGCTTACACCAAGGCTAATAGCAGAGGAAGGCAGGTTTCTCTGGCCAGTTCTTCAGCCTGGCTAGGTAGCAGACTTCTCTGTAGAGCCACACAAGGATATCCTCCCTAGAGTTTCCGACTCAGTAGCCCAGGCTTGTGCACCGGGCTCCCTGACCTCACTCATGGACTTTCGTCCATGCCTGCATGGTGTGCATTTAGACACCCCACATGTGGCCCCTGACACGACCATCCTACAAAGTGTCCACCTGAAACCATTTCCAGTAGGACCTAGAGCTTGACAGCCCTGAACCTAAAGGATTAGACACATGTATAAGAATTTCTCTTGGGTGTGTATCTCAGCATAAATTCATAGATTCAGATGAATTGCTCTACAATGTTGTATTAATGAATTAGATCGCTGCCACTATGAGTATGATGATATTTAACCCTAGCACTCTGGAGGCTGAGGCAGGAACAGTCAAATTCAAGACCAGCCTGTACAACATGGAAAACTCCTCATTCTTCATTATTCTACAACAATAAGTGATATTAAACTTTAAAATGTTTTTAGTCTATAGCCAACAAGAGCTGTTTCCAGAAAGATAAACTCCTGCACCTCTCTCTCCAGGTATTCACTATACAGCCCTGGTTGGCCTAGAACTCATTATGTAGACCAAGATAGCCTTGAACCCATTGAGATCTGCTTGCCCCTACCCGCCTAGTGCTACCATGTCGGGCAAAAAGCTGTCCTCTGATGTATATATAATGGAACACACAACCATGTATGTATGTGTGTGTGTTCTCTGTTTTAAATGTTCATGCAATCTTTGAATATATGTCCCTATGAAAAACTCTACTTAGTAATATCTAAAATCTGCTAGTTTTAAGTAGATTTTCCTATATATTTTCTTTATGTTACTGAAGGACACCAAACTAATATGAATCCTATATGAATCTCATAAAATCAGCAATGCTTCTTTTATTCTCTGTACATTTTTTTCATTTTGTAGAAGTCAATGCCACGTGGTTTTGTGTGTGTGTGTGTGTGTGTGTGTGTGTGTGTGTGTGTGTGTGTCTGTGTCTGTGTGTCCTTGTTTGTTTGATTTTGTTATTGATTATTGTGGTAGTTTGAATATGCTTGGCCCAGGGAGTGGCACTATTTGAAGGTATGGCCTTGTTGAAAGAAGTGTGTCACTGTGGGTATGGGCTTTAACATTCTTGCCCTAGCTGCCTAGAAGTGAGTCTTCTCCTAGAGACCTCCAGATGAAGATGTAGAACTCACAGCTCCTCCTGCACCATGCCTGCTTGGGTGCTGCCATGCTCCCATCTTGATGATAATTTACTGAATCTCTGAACCTGTAAGCTATCCCTAATTAAAAGTTGTCCTTATAAGAGTTGCCTTGGTCATGGTATCTCTTCACAGCAGTAAAACCCTAACAAAGGCTTTTGTTTTAAGATTATATCTCCCTATGCTATCCATGCTGGCTTTAACCTCTGATTCTCCTGCCTCAGCCTTGAAAGCAATAGTATTAAAGACATACACCATAATACCTACATTCCTACCTTAAAATTTAATAACACTTGTCAGAAAATCAGAATGAATACAGTGCTATTCTTTCATAACCAATTTTCATAAGTGGCTATTACAGTTCAGATTCTCTCTGAGGCATCTCCTGTGCCTCAGGACATCCACTAGGCTCTGAAGTAAAAGCATCTGTGTACTCTAGAGATTTGAAATGTGATCCTCTCCTTGAGGGCAGATGAATGATTGCCAGAATGCATCCGCAGAAGATGTACTCTACAAGCTGTTGAATTCGGAGCTTGCAACAGCTCCTCTGAGATCTGGGTACCTCTCCCTGGAACAGATTTCAAGAAGGAGGTTCAAAAGGCACATGCTTTCCCACAGCAGCCGGCCTTGGAGCTGCCATCTGTTTCACCATCCCCCTCCACCAACTACTCTGGATTCTTCAGCACCTCACCCAGTACATATGCTGTCCCCCTCAGGTCAGGCTTAGCACACCCACCACCTTGACTACCAAAGGCTTGTTCTCTAGGTGACAGAAGTACTACTTCATCCTGCTAGTGACCATGCCCATTTGAGCTGCCTTCAAGAACCTGGAATAAGTTGTTCCTAGACCATTCATGATAGGCCTTGCAGATCCCAGGATTGTAGACACCACTGACTCATTTGACACAACTTGGGAATGATAGCATCAATCTCTCATAGTCACCAGTCTTAGGTATTCTTCATGTTGTGTGCAAACCTCTAGGTGGGTTTTCACATACAATGTACAGGTGTGCTCTGGATATTGGCTCACTATCCTCCTACAGTACCATCCACAGTGGCATTTCAGCTACACCTACAACAGTGGATGCCAACACCCTTCACCACAGTTAGTGGATATACTACCTGACTATGCTGTTAGCTGACTGGATATTTGGTTGTGAAAACTGCTAGATTAACACAAAAAATGGATGTGTTAGTTATATAGTACTGCATAACAAGGTCGGGGCAGACTTACTGGTGTCAAATGGCATTGATAACTTCATAGTTTCTGTGGATCAGGAATCCAGTTCTGGTTTAATAGGGTCCTGTGACTCAGGGCCTGCCACAAAGCAAGGAGATCTGTGGTCTCCTCTCACTGCAGGAAGATCAGCTTCCAGCCAAAGCAGTGGAGGCTTTCCCAATACTCTGCTAACTGCCCGTGGATCATCCATGGTATCCAGGTTGGCAGTCAGAAATGCAAATTCTTCCTGACTACGGGACCTGGAGAACATTCCTCCTGTCTATTCCCTAAATTATCTAACCCCCTTTCAGGCTTAGGACAGACAGTTGAGAGGAGTCTCTGGAGGCCTTGGCCTCTGCATAGCTCTCTCCCCTCAGAGCTCTGTGCAGTGGGTTGCTGTCTACCTTGTCATCACCAGACTCAACTCTGTTTCCCTAGAGAAGGAGACCAATGGCTCTATTGGCTTCTGTGCATATAAGCAGGAATCATTCCAGACATTATGTGTGACAATCACAGAGCCCTTCCCACCAGCTCCCCTTCTATGGATTCCCAACTTGTGCTTACAAGCAGGTTCATACACTATCCATCATGGACACAGGTAGACTCTCCCACATCTTCTTTAGCATCCTGTTGCCAGACTTCTCCAGCTACCTATCTAGCACACCAGTTCTAGAATATTTCATTATCTTGACTTGACTGAGACAAAACAGCTTTTCATGTGATTATTGGGAATATTGGTTCCCATTATATTGTCATATCTGTTTTTGATTAACTCCCTGCTGTGTGAAGTTTGTTTCTTTAAACTTCAATTTTTTATTTTATGTGTGTGGATGTTTTGTCTATATGTAAGTGTGTATCACATGCACACCTAGTGTCCACAGAAGCCAGGAGATGGTATGAGATCCTCTGGAACTACAGTTACAGGCAGTTGTGACCCACTATGTGGGTACTGAGAATATAATTTAGGTCATCTGAAAGAGCAGTGGGTGCTCTTAACCACCCATCTATCTCTCTAACACTTGATGTGTAGGGTTTTATAAATAGTGGATGATGCTTCTTAACTCTTAATCATGAATGTTTCAAAAAACTAGTGCCTTGTTTGTGTTATTGATTTTTACAACCAGAAAGTATTATTTAATGTATTCATCCTTAACTTGTTGCTCTTCCAGAGGACTTGGATTCAATTCCTATCACCAACATGACAGCTCACAGCTGTCTGTAATTCCAGTTCTAGGTGATCTGACACCCTCACACATGCATACAGACAGACAAAACACCAATGCACGTGAATATACATATTTTAAAAGTAACTATAGTTAATGTCAATGTCAACAGATGTATGAAGAAAACCTCTGGAGCTGTCTTTGCTGACATTCTGAGGACATATAAAACATTATAATTCATTTGGTATGTCTATTTAAATTAATGTTGAAGATTAAAAAACATTTACCAATTCACCAAGACATTCATCCATTTGAAGTTTAGTGAATTTACTGAGTTGCATTTCGAACATAGATGTTCAGAATTGAGAGTTGTTGGTAGATTTTTCCTTTTATATGTATGAAGTGTCTTTCCTTATCCTTTTTGATAACTTTTGGTTGAAAGTTGATTTTATTCGATATTAGAATAACCACTTCAGGTGGTTTATTGGTATCATTTGCTTGGAAAATTGTTTCCAGCCCTGTACTCTAAGGTAGTGTCTGTCTTTGACACTAAGATGCGTTTCCTGTATGCTGCAAAGTGTTGGGTCCTGTTTATATATCCAGTCTGTTAGTCTTTGTATTTTTATTGGCAAATTGAGTCCATTGATGTCAAGAGACATTAAAGAATAGTGATTGTTGTTGCTTTCTGCTCTTTTTGATGTTGTTTTTATGTTTGTGTGCCTGTCTTCTTTTGGGTTTGTTGAAAGATTACTTTCTTGCTTATTCTAGGGTGTAGTTTTGCTCCTTATGTTGATGTTTTCCATCTATTATCCTTTGTAGGGCTGGATTTGTGGAAAGATATAGTGTAAATTTGGTTTTGTCATGGAATATCTTGGTGTCTCCATCTATGTTAATTGGGAGTTCTGCTGGGTATAGTAACCTAGGCTGGCATTTATGTTTTCTTAGTGTCTGTATGACATCTTCTCAGGATCTTCTAGCTTTCATAGTCTCTGGGGAGAAGTCTGGTGTAATTATGGGAGGTCTGCTTTTATATTACTTGACTCTTTTCCCTTACTGCTTTTAAATATTCTTTGTTTTTTGCGTTTGGTGTTTTGACTTATCATGTAACATGAAGAATTCTTTTCTGGTTCAATCTATGTGGAGTTCTATAGGCTTCTTGAATGTTCATGAGCTTCTCTTTCTTTAGGTTGGGGAAGGTTTCTTCAATCATTTTTTGTTGAGCATATTTACTGGCTCTTTAAATTGAGAATCTTCACTCTCTTCTACACCTATTATCTTTAGGTTTGGTCTTTTCATTGTGTTCTGAATTTCCTGGATGTTTTGGGTTAGGAGCTTTTTGCATTTTTGCATTTTCTTTGACTGTTGTGTCAATGTTTTCTATGGTATTTTCTGCCCCTGAGATTCTCTGTTTTATCTCTTGTATTCTGTTGGTGACGACTCCTGGTCTCTTTCCTAGGTTTTCTATTTCCAGGGTTGCCTCCATTTGTGTTTTCTTTACTGTTTCTACTTCCATTTTTAGATCCTGGATGGTTTTGTTCAGTTCCTTCACCTGTTTGAATGTGTTTTCCTGTAACTCTTTAAGGGATTTTGTGCTTCTTCTTTAAGATTTTCTACCTATTTTTCTGTGTTTTCCTGTATTTCTTTAAGGGAGTTACTTATGTCCTTCTTAAAATCCTGTATTACCATCATGAGATGTGATTTTAAATCACAGTCTTGCTTTTCTCATGTGTTGGGGATCCAGGGCTTGCTGTGGTAGGTGAACTGGGATTTGATGATGCCAAGTAGCTTTGGTTTTTGTTGCTTATGTTCTTGTCCTTGCCTCTTGCCCTCTGATTATCTCTAGTGTTAGCTGGTCTCGCTGTCTCTGACTGTGGCTTGTTCCTCCTGCAAGCCTGTGTATCAGTACTCCTGGGAGTCCAGTTCTCTCTGAGAGGAATTTGGGCATGGAGAGGTGTAGCACAGGGTCTTGGCCCAGATGGAAACCAGAAGTATCCTGTCCCAGGCTGCTCCTTGGTTCCTGTGTCCTGAGGGTTTTGGTCAGGTTCCTCTAAGCAGAAGTGGTGGGCTTACCTGTGTTCACAGGTGTGTCCACACTCCTGGAAGAGCAGCTCTCTCCCTGAGGTATTTGGGTATGGAGTACTGTGGCACAGGATCACCTCCAGGCACCATACTCTTTCTTCTCTGATTCACCTTTGCAGTATTGAAATGCTTATATTCAAGAAGCTATTATTTTCTTTTTTTGTTGTTGTTTTTTTTTTGTTTTTAAAATTTTTATTAGATATTTTCTTTATTTACATGTAAATTTCTCCTTTCCCAGTTTCCCCTCCAAACAAACAAACAAACAAACAAACAAAAACAAGAACAAACCCCTGTTGCCTTCCCCTTCCCCATGCCTGCCACCCCACCACCTCCCACTTATTGGCCCTGGCATTCCCCTACACTGGGGCACAAAACATTCACAAGGCTGAGGTCCATTCCTCCTATTGATGATCAAATTTGCAATCCTCAACTATACACATGCTGCCACTGATATACATCAGTCCCACCATGTACAGTCCTTGGTTGGTAGTTGGGTCCCTGGGAGCTCTGAGGGTACTAGTTAGTAATTGTTGTTCATCCTAAGGGGCTGCAAACCCTTCAGCTCCATAAATCCTTTCTCTAACTCCTTCATTGGGGACCGTGTACTCAGTTCAATGGATGGCTGTGAGCCTCTACATCTGTATTAGTCAGGTATTGTCAGAGCCTCTCAGGAGATAGCTATATTTAGGCTGGCTTGTCCTTTCTTCAGTCTCTGCTCCTAAGTTAATTTGTGCAATTCCTTCTGTGGGTATTTGGTTCCCCCTTTTAAGAAGGAATGAAATGTCCACCTTTTGGTCTTCCTTCTTCTTAAGTTTCTTGTGGTTTGTGGGTCCTGTATTCCAAACTTCTGGGCTAATAACCACTTATCAGAAAATGCATACCATGTGTGTTCTTTTGTGTTTGGGTTACCTCACTCAGGATGATACTCTTCACATCCATCCATTTCCCTAAGAATTTCATAAATTCATTCTTTTTAATAGCTGAGTAGTATTCCATTGTGTAGATGTACCACACTTTCTGTATCCATTCCTCTGTTGAGGGACATCTGGGTTGTTTCCAGTTTCTGGCTATTATAAATAAGGCTGCTATGAACATGGTGGAACATGTGTCCTTATTACATGTTGGAGCATCTTCTGCGTATATGCCCAGGAATGATATAGCTGGGTCCTCTGGTAGAACTATGTCCAATTTCCAGAGGAACCACCAAACTGATTTCCAGAGTAGTTGTACCAGTTTGCAATCCCACCAGCAGTGAAGTAGTGTTCCTCTTTCTCCACAACCTCTCCAGCATCTGCTGTCACCTGAGTCTTTTATCCTAGCCAATCTCACTGGTGTGAGGTGGAATCTCAGAGTTGTTTTGATTTGCATTTCCCTGATGACTAAGGATGTTGAACATTTCTTTAGGTGCTTCTCGGCCATTTGGTGTTCATCTGTTGAGAATTCTTTGTTGAGTTCTGTACTCCAGTTTTGTTTTTTGTTTTTTTTGTTTTTGTTGTTGCTGTTTTTTTGTTTTTTTTTATTTTTTATTTTTATTTTATATTAGATATTTTCTTTATTTACATGTAAATTTTTCCTTTCCCAGGTTCCCCTCCAAAAAACAAACAAACAAACAAACAAAAACAACAAGAACAAACCCCTTTTGCCTCCCCATGCCTGCCACCCCACCCTCTCCCACTTATTATCCCTGGCATTCCCTTACACTGGGGCACAAAACCTTCACAAGGCGGAGGTCCTTTCCTTCTATTGATGATCAAATTTGCAATCCTCTACTATACACATGCTGCCAGAACATTCAGTCCCGCCCTGTACAGTCCTTGATTGGTGGTTGGGTCCCTGGGAGCTCTGAGGGTACTAGTTAGTAATTGTTGTTCATCCTAAGGGGCTGCAAACCCTTCAGCTCCATAGAACCTTTCTCTAACCCCTTCATTGGGGACCATGTACTCAGTTCAATGGATGGCTGTGAGCCTCTACATCTGTATTAGTCAGGTATTATCAGAGCCTTTCAGGAGATAGCTATATGCTTGTCCTTCCTTCAGTCTCTGCTCCATAGTTAATCTCTGCCACTCCTTCTATGGGTATTTGATTCCCCTTTTTAAGAAGGAATGAAATGTCCACCTTTTGGTCTTCCTTCTTCTTAGGTTTCTTGTGGTTTGTGTGTCATTCTTCTTGTATTCCAAACTTCTGGGCTAATAACCACTTATCAGAGAATGCATACCATGTGTGTTCTTTTGTGATTGGATTACGCACTCAAGATGATACTCTCCAGATCCATCCGTTTCCCTAAGAATTTCATAAATTCATTGTTTTTAATAGCTGAGTAGTACTCCATTATGTAGATGTACCACACTTTCTGTATCCATTCCTCTGTTGAGGGACATCTGGGTTGTTTCCAGTTTCTGGATATTATAAATAATGTGCTGCTATGGACATGGTGGAGCATGTGTCCTTATTACATGATGGAGCATCTTCTGGGTATATATATACCCAGGAGTGGTATGGCTGGGTCCTCTGGTAGAACTATGTCCAATTTCTGGAGGAACCACCACACTGATTTCCAGAGTGGTTGTATCAGTTTGCAATCCCAGCAGCAGTGAAGTAGTGTTCCTCTTTCTCCACAACCTCTCCAGCATCTGCTGTCACCTGAGTCTTTTATC
>JADRCD010177184.1:0-12600 GCA_019843815.1 Montemys delectorum
TATGGAGCTGAAGGGTTTGCAGCCCCTTAGGATGAACAACAATTACTAACTAGTACCCTCAGAGCTCCCAGGG
This sequence comes from Montemys delectorum, assembly GCA_019843815.1. Lineage (NCBI taxonomy): Eukaryota > Metazoa > Chordata > Mammalia > Rodentia > Muridae > Montemys > Montemys delectorum. The sequence continues at coordinate 74 of JADRCD010177184.1, forward strand.
ACCCAACCACCAATCAAGGACTATACAGGGTGGGACTGAATGTTCTGGCAGCATGTGTATAGTAGAGGACTGCAAATTTGATCATCAGTAGGAGGAAAGGACCTCGGCCTTGTGAAGGTTCTGTGCCCCAGTGTAGGGGAATGCCAGGGCCAATAAGTGGGAGAGGGTGGGGTGGCAGGCATGGGGAGGGAGGAAGCAAAAGAAGTTTGTTCTTGTTGTTTTTGTTTGTTTGTTTGTTTGTTTTTTGGAGGGGAACCTGGGAAAGGGAAAATTTACATGTAAATAAAGAAATTATCTAAAAAAAAAAAAAAAGCAAGCCCAAGACAGATAAATGGAATCACGGTCAATATGTGTGTTCTGTAAGGATGATCACTGAAGTCAAAATAAAAATGCAAACCAGTATAGAACTCATTTACCAAACAGATAGACACGCAGACACACAGAGACACACACACTGGCACGCATGCACTGGCTGGAGGGGAGCACAGACAACAAAGGAGAGAAGAAAGCATGAGATCTACTTCTCACCTACACTGAGCAGCCAGCAGTACACTAGACGAGAGCAGGGCTGATCACTTCCTGTTAGATTCAGGGTTGAGACAAAAGCGCTGACTATCTCCACTCTTAGTCAACATTTGAATCTTGAAATCTTATTTGCAGCAGAGACGAGAGAGAGCTGGGCTTGGTGGCAAGGGCCTTTACTCCGAGCATTCTGAAGGCAGAGGCAGGGGGATCTCTCTGCTGACCTGGCCTATACAGCAAGCTCTAGAGCAGCCAGGGCTACATAGAAAAACTGTCTCAAAAAAAGTAAATAAACAAACAAACAAATATCTCTATTGAGATAATATACATTGATAGCCTTAGGTCTGACATACTCAGTCTAGAATTGCATGAGCTAACCCCTAGGATAACCCAGGGAACTCTGAAAATGGCCTCCTTCCCCAGCTACCCAAATCTACCACATATTAGTAACAGCGGAACCTCTAAGCTAGGAGGAGGAGGAACGGTTTTGGTTTTGTGTTCTGCTCTTTGCTTCCCCAGGTGATTCCAGACCGTGAGCCTGAGTGGGGTCCTTTGGCCAAAGCATTGATTACAAATCTCCTCGGGTGAAAAAAAAAAAGCCTCTGCTTTGCTAAAAAGAACCCGGGAAAGCTGGCGATGGCTCCATTCCAAACAACTGTCATTTGCTAATAGACGCTGATGTTCAATTTCAAGTTGGCACAGAAAGTAGGACACGAAACAATATGTCCTTTTAGTTGGGCATTAGCCACTATCTTTTATAAAACAGGAAGAGCTGTGACAACACATCACTTGTGTACCAAACGGAACAAAGTTTTCATAAATTCTACACGCACTCCACCCAGGTAGGGTCTATGTATGTCTCAGAGTGATCCTGCTGACCACAAGTGGAGACTGTGTTCTCTCGTTGCTCAGGATTCTGAGATGACAGGCATAGATGGGAACATTTTTTTTCTTGTTCATACAGTTGACATAAAAGTTCATCTTCTTACCTATCTAGGAAGCCCTGTGCTGCTCAAAGACTCTGCATGTTTGCCAGGCCACCTTTGGGCTGGCACTGAGAAGGCGGTGCCCTTGTCATGGTAAGGTCTGTTCCACGCCGCCTGCAGTAAGAACTACCCCACAGACAAGCTCATTGAACACTCACACTGCAGAGAATTTTAATGGCATGCAAAATACACCAGTTAAGAGCCTTTACTAATAGTGTCGTTTTAATGAGAGAAAACTCCAGTTTTAGAATTGAATGAAGCACATACCTCTATAGCCAGCATGGGACCTCTAGGAAGTATTATTAAATGAATTCGAACAGCCTGGTTTCTCACAGAAATAATTTTGCCTTAGTTCATTAGGAGTCACTGCACATTTGCAATAATAAGTTACACTAGGATTCTGAGAAGAGACTTTCTCCTTATGTGTCAGGCTTTCTGGTCTCTCCAGGGTTTCCTATGGCAAAATTCCAAATGAAGAAAAGATGGGCTATAGTCACAGAACCACATACTCTACGGCCTAAAGATAAAAACCAAACTCAACATAGTCCAGAAATATGATTGATATAGCAGCTGGTATTTACCTCCCCTGTTAAATAAAATCAGGCAATTTTATCTGTGGTATTTTGTTGGGACTAGAGTTTGGATCCCTAGCACCCACCTAAAAGATAGCTGGATGTAGCAGGCAGCCCATCATGCCACATTTGGGATCCCCCAAAGGCAAGCTGGCTGGCTAGACTAGCTAAGTCAGTGTCTAGAGACCCTGGGTCACTAAAGTGGGAGCAAATAACAGCAGCACCTTACGTCAACTGCATACATGCATACACATACATGCGTGCCCACACACATGCATACTATACACACAAGGCTGGAGTACATCATCTTGTTCATTGGGTAAGCACTGGGCAGATCAGTATGCAGGCCAGGAGAAAGACTCAGCTTGGCATGCTTGGCATGCACTCACCATAATGTGATCAGCATATACATGGGAACTACAGTTATGAACACAGACTAAACTACTTCCCATTACATTATGGGCTTTAAACGAAGACAATCTGGATATCCCTTTGAACCCCACAGCTTACATTTGATAATTAACACAAACATATTTGCTGAAAGGAATGAGCCCTAATACAAACACATCATATTTCTGCTGAGATGGCTTTTCATTTACACATTATAAAAGGACAAAGTGCAGTTTTCCACCTTTGTTTTGACAGATGGGAGATAAGAGGTTTTCATGATTACAAATGCAACCGCTAATAATTATTATTGTGGCCTAAGGAAAAACTCCAGATCCTTTGTGTAGCTAAATTAAATAATTATAGTGCCCTAGAAGGACACAGAGTCCACTGGTGAAGAGACGCCTCATCTTTCTATCAGTCTCCGCATATATTAGGCACAGAGTATGAAAGACAATTGGGAAAATGAAAGAGCAGAGGAAAATTAATTATAATTATGGAAATGCAGCTTAAAGAATAAAGGCTTAATTGTGTAGCACAGGTCTAAAGGGAAATAATTCTCACTTAGTAACCACTTAACATGTGAGAAGTCTGCAAGTCTGAAGGAGAAGTTGACTGTACTAGACACACTATTTCTTCCTTCTAATTGAGTAATTAGGAAATTGGGGTTCCCAAGAGCAGAGGGATGAGAGGATCACAGCCCTTTGCTGTTTGCTGACGTCAGGCCGAAGGCATCAAAGAAAAAAAAAAGGATAATCTAATGGAAAAGGCTAGCCAAGGATCTTTCTTGAAGGTGACAGACTTGTTTGACATAATTAAAAGTGAACTCTGCACCTTCTCTCCCAGCCAGGCTGCCCACACATCCAGACCTTTGGTTTGCCATTTTGATAGGCACTCAGCAGGGACTTTTCATCCCCTGTATTACTATACAATGTGAATGTCCTTGTCAAAGAAAGCTCAGCCGGGAAATCACAGGGCTTCGGTTTCCCAGCCAAAAGCTTTCACTGAATTAGATACCTGAAAAAAAAAAGAGGCTGAATCATCTCAGCATAAATTTTTATAGACAGATCATTGCCTGGCTCTGATCAATGCAGGTATAAATGATATAAACAGTACCAGAAACAGATACAATAAATAATGCCAGTGTTTAGGGACATGAAGTCACCCTGATCTAAAACACTAAAAGACAACCACAAGCTGCCAGGAGAGATGAGAGAGCCATTCAAACCTAGACCCTTATCCTGGGTGCCCAGGGTGGCAGAGATAGCGTTCTGAAGAGCATGTCTCACTCATGAGCTGGCCAGGGAACGTACTACGGAAGAATAACTTAGAGATACCTTATGGCATAGGCTGATAGGGGTACCTGCCACTTAAAAGTAAGGGAAGAGGTCTGCAGAGAGGAAAACTCCACCCCTATCTCTCACAGCTTTGGAAGTACAGAAAAGATTCAGGTAGGAAACATGGGGATATAAGAATGGACAGGGCAAGTTGCCCTAGTTACCTCTGAGGCAAGAGAAGCCAAGTGCTAGAGATGGAATTGGCACCAGAGAAGAGACAAAGCTGAAGAGAGATGATGTATTCTCTAACTCATGGACTCTGGGTGACAGAGAAGCTGAAAGTGCAACTAAATATTCAGATCAGAATATCCTGATCACTCAGCACCAATCACTGCAAGCAGATATGCAGGTACAAGCTGAAAGACCTCAGCTCCGCTATCTCTTGTCCACGTACCAAATTGGAGGACCAAGGCTTCACATCCTGAGGAGAGAGGCAAATGAATCTGCCTTCCTTCCAGCCGTCAAGGGCCAAAACAGGGCTTAGGGTTTGACGGTTAAGTATAGCCTAGTTATTTTGGTATGATTTCAACCTGCTGATGTTACTGACAATTCTTTTTACTTTTGGGGTGGGGGGGAAGGTCATAATATATTTTGATCATATTCTTTCCCCTCTTCCTAGATCCTCCCCACCTCCCTACTCATGTTCTTCCTAAACAAAAAAAAATCAAAATTAAAAAAGAGATAAAACAAAAAAAATATCAAAACAAAACATAAAGCGCGCGCGCGCGCACGCGCACGCGCGCACACACACACACACACACACACAAACCCACAGAGTCTTTTTGTGTTGGCCAACTATTTCTGAATATGAAGCTTATTCTCAAGTGTGGTTGGAATGCCCTGTGTAATTCCATTGAAAAAACTGATTTTCCCTTTCCAACTAGGTATCAATTGCAAACAGCTTCTGGTTAGTGATAAAACTTTGTATCTGCCCTGACCGCATTCTCTGTGCTGGGATTTTCGTCCGGCTTAAATTTTTGCCATCACAGTCTCTGAGTGCATACGTGTATTAATCCCATCGTGTCTGGAAGACACTGTTTCTTTGTAAACACCTATGATGAGCCTTAGGGGGGAGAGAGTAATACAAGTAACTCTAATTACATAATTCACAGGAGTTATGCTTGATTGCTGCTCTTCTACAGAACCAGAGATCTCTTCTAAGCACCCATCTCAGGTGGTTCACAAGAGCCTTTGACTCCACTCCAGGGAGTCATCGCCCTCTCCTGGCCTCTGAGAAGACCCATATATACACACACTCATATTCTCACACCCATGCACATAGAAATGAGGACAAAAGAAGAGAGTGGAAACACAAAAAAATGTATAATTCCTAACTGAGTCTCTCTTATAATTGAACATAGAACTAATTTAACATACTGCTCATCTTTCAGCTAAGAGACATCTGCCAGCTTTTCCCATTCCTGCACCAGCAGTGTTATAAAGATGAAAGGACAGAGTTCTAATTCAGTTTCTGTTGCTGTGATAAAGACCATGCCCCAAAGCAACTTTGGATAAGAAGGGTTTGTTTTGGCTTATACATCCATGTTACAATCTATCACAGAGGGAAGACCAGGCAGGAACTGAACATGGGAACCTTGCAAGCATGGGAACCATGAATCAGGAATGGGGATTACTATTTACTGGTTTTCCCAGTTACCTGACTTACACCTGTCCAGTATCAGAACAGCCTATGGCAGGTTGCACCCTCCCATAGCAATCAAGAAAATACTCTACAGACAGGCCCACCGGCCAGTCTACTGCAAGTAATTCCTCCTCATTTGAGGTTTCCTGTTCCCAAGGCAACGCCGGTTTGTGTCAATACTCAACAAACAGGCAACAATTCAGGGCAAAGCAGGATGTTTAAGTAGTAGTAGATTAAGTAGTCTCCTCAATTTGGCCTGTAACTTAATGAAGACCGAAGCTACATTTTCAACTTTTATTCAGAATCTTAGTGTACAAAGTCCCCATTTTAATGTAGTTCTTCTCTCCTGGGAACACTGCTCACGTCTTTATGGAAAAATAAATGTTAAGACATTTGTTTATTCAAACGGGCATATTTCAAAAGGCTACCATATGTGTGGGACGATGCTGTCCGGTATGTGATATAAAGAGCTCTTGACCTATCAGAAATCAATTCTTAAACCTCCTAGTTACATTACAAATGAACAGAATCATGGTTCTAACTGGCTTTGAGTCTCTTCATCTTAAGAGGATTTAGTATCTCTAAACCCTTTGAGAAGTACTTCTTGAACTATGAAAAGTAACCCATTCACATTTTCAGTGCGACACTGCCCCCTTGTGTAATCTTGTGTTTGGTGAAGAGTCACTCAAAAAAAAAATGTAAATATTTTAACTCAAAGGAACCTAAGATACTAGAAAATAACCTTTAAACCTATCAAGCCCAGCATGCTTACTTCACATTCCCTTACCAACGAAGCAGACTGGCGCACTCACTGAACTCCCTGTTTCTACTCGCTCAGTAAGTTCACTGTGCCTAACTCCAAGTGTTGAGTCCTGGCACAGGGGAGAATTACATGCCTGAAGGACTAATTGGTTCACGTTACCCCACTACTGGCTAATGACAGAGCAAGGACTCTTAAATGGAATTCAAACCTCTAAGACCCAGGGGTGTAGCTGAGTGGTAGAGTACTTGCCTAGACTTCATCTCTCAGAATGGAAAGATAGACTGAATAGGACAGAAACACTGGGGTTGTGGAGTCCTGAAGATCAGAGTTTCAATAGCAAATCTCTACTTCAAAACCTCCAAGCTCTAGCTCCTCTATCCAAACAATGGGATGAACTATTAAAAAGATTTCCAAAGGGCTCAAGAGAGCAGTGGTCACTGTTAGGCCCTGCACATAGTGTTCTTTGTGATAGCTAACCGCCATTGTCAACTTAACTCTTCAGACTCACCTAGGAGACATACCTTTGGGTGTGTCTGAGAGAAAGCTTCCAGATAGTTAACTGAGGAGGAGTAATTCACTCTAATTGTGGATTTTGTCACTCCAGAATGAATAAAATGGAAAGAGGAGAAGAGGAGCTAGGCACAGCATTCATCTCTCTTTGATGTGGAGGTAATGGGACTAGCTGCCTCTTGCTGTTGCCTCCATAGTTAAAACACTACACACCATGCTTCCCCCAGTGATGGGCTGTGCCTTCAAGCTGTGAGCCAAAATAATTCCTTTCTTGAAATACAAAAAAGAAAAAAAATGACTGATAGAGACCGAAGGATAGTAACATGCTATCTGAAATATAACTATAAAAACATATCAGTCCACAAACCACAAGAAATTCAAGAAGAAAGGAAGACCAAAATGTGGATACTTCATTCCTTCTTAAAAGGGAGAACAAAATACCCATGGAAGGAGTTGCAGAGACTAACTTTGGAGCAGAGACTGAAGGAGGAACAATCTCGAGACTGCTCCACCTGGGAATCCTTCTTATATTCAATCATCAAACCCAGACAATATTGTGGATTCCAGCAACTGCTGGCTGACAGGAGCCTGATATAGCTGTCTCCTGAGAGGCTCTGACAATACCCAACTAATACAGAAGTAGAGGCTCACAACCATCCATTGGACTGAGCACAGGGTCCCCAATGAAGGAGCTAGAGAAAGGACCCAAGGAGCTGAAGGGTTTGCCACCCCTTAGGACAAACAATAATATGAACTAACTAGTACCCTCAGAGCTCCCAAGGACTAAACCACCAACCAAAGAGTACACATGGTGGGACTAATGGCTCCAGCAGCATATGTATAGCAGAGGATGCCCAAGTCAGTCATCAATGAGAGGAGAGACCCTTGACCCTGTGAAGGTTCTATGCCCCAGTGTAGGGGAATGCCAGGGCCAGGAAGCAGGAGTGGATGGGGTGATGAGCAGGGGGATGGGGGAGGGAACAGGGGTTTGTTTTTTTTGTTTTGTTTTGTTTTTTGTTTTTTATTTTATTTTTTTTATTTTTTTTCAGAGGGGAAATTGAGAAAGGAGATATCGTATGACATGTAAATAAAGAAAATGTCTAATAAAAAAATAAATAAAGGGAAAAACATATCAATTTTATTCACATCATAACTGCAATTTTAGCTCTCCAGATGAAGACATTTACAATAAGGAAAATGGCAATAAATTGCAGCATATCAGCAATACAGTAACACTCTGTCTCTTGAGCCAAGTGAGTCTTAACAGAAAATACCATACAACTGACAGCATGAACGTAGACAGGAGGCAGCCAACAGCACTCTTGGGTGAGCTTCAGAGGAAAGCAAGAAAGAGCCTCACTTTTTAAGGAGCATCCTAGTTACTTCCCACATCTTCCCCGTTGAGGGGTCTTCCCCGTGATGATAACCGGAGAGTCAGCCTGGAAAGGTGGGCTGCAGTTTAGGGGTTAGATGAGGTGGCAGCCAGAGCCTCCTTTCTTTACCTGTAAAGTAAAGTCACCTCCTGCCGGGTCACACAAGGAGTCTTGAGAAGAGCCCCATGCAACTACTGTACCCAGTGTGTGGAGTCGCACTTGTCACAGACTTACCTTTAAAGTAATGATGCACGTTAAATCTGTCACCAAAATGAGGAATACACCCGAAGGTTGGAAGTTGAAAATAAACAGTGATGTGTTTAATTGAGCATCACCCAGGTCCCATGAAACCTCTGTATCTCCTGGGCTTCCGATGGACATTGCTCTACAAATTCCAGTACCCCAGAAACCTTTGGCTCACAAATAAGTTATTCCCATGGGAATCTTGGTAGGAGGATGGACAAAGCTTATCTCTAACTGTGAGACACTAAACAAGAAGCTATCACCTGGGTTAAAGGAAATAGTTTAAGATAATTATTATTTGTCATGAAAATGACTGGTATTGATTACTCTCTGTTCAGCTACAGTAATTCACCCAGCAGACATTCTGAAGTGTAGCAAAATTCTCTGTTCTGTTTTCTTGTAATCTAATACACCGGTTAAGTCTTGAAACCCCGAAGGACAGCGATGCAAGTGAGTGGACTTCTTTTGAATGGGTTACTAGAACAGCACACTTTAACATTTGAATTTGGAAAGCACACATCTTTCTGAAAAGAAGCATGGAACAGTGAGCTTCAAATATCAACTTAACACTTTATATAAGCCCGGCCCCCGAAGAGTCACAAACATTAGAAAGGTAGGTGCGTAAGTGGAGTCAAGGCTAGTAGAAAGGCTAAGCGGCAGAAAGAAAGGACACCAATTCTGTTTCCAGGAAGTTCACACTGCTGAAAACTGCAGGTCAGTGTGTCCGGTGGAATTTTAAGATAACTAACCATGAGCGAGTAAACTCAAGCTCTCGCTTCAAACCGACAACGAGGCCGTACTTGCATCCAGAAGAGTACAATAAGGACTTTCCAAAAGCAAAGTCCCAGCTCCCAAAACACAACAGCTCACCGTGAAACACGCGGTTGTCCACCAAGAAATGCCTGCGGTACTGCACGCAGTTCCTCTTCTCGGAGTTCCAGTAGCTCATTGTCGGAGGAGTTCTGGCACAGCATCCAAATGAAATTGCCCTGTCAAGAGAGACAGAATGAGACAGGAATGAAGAAAATGACAGCTACGCGCTCACATGGGCAGTCCATTGCCATGTGTTACCTAGCATTCGGGGCAACACACAAGGCTACAATTTGGACCAGGACTTCTCCAGCCCATAACAAATTTCCCACAAAATTTCCAAGAACCTGAATGCTGTTTTTTTTTTTTCATACTCTTTCCAACAGTATCATTCTGCACTTGAGGACATAAACCTATCGTTAAGCAGGTTCCAGGACTGGTTTTGTGCTCCGGGTCTCATTTGCATTCTACCAGGATCCAAAACAGTCAATACTGATAAATTTCCATGGTTTCACCAGCAAGTGAGCTCTCATTCTTAACTCCTGAATTTTGTGTTGGTGACATCCAGTTGGGTTAGGTAACCAACTCATGAAATGTTAGAAATTATTGCAAAGTCCAAGTGGGTACAAATACGCCAAACTATAACAAAGTTTGCTTGCCTTCTTTTTGTTCATTGCAGTTATTTCTTTAGGGTCACTGCTCCTTGGATCCACCCAGGCTTACAAATGTAACTAGAGCTGGCTGGCCCTCCAGCCCAATGCACTAACAGAACCTGCAGAGATTCCAGCGTCTGCAGAGACCAAACACTTGAAAAGCAGAGATCTGAGCTAATGAATTAAACTGCAAAGCCAATGTGCATGACCCTGAACAAGGCTGCCTTTGTTCACAAGGTTCGGCTAGTAATGTTTCAGAATTCCAACCTCCTTTCTGTTCACATCACAATGCTACGAGGGAGAAGGGGGGGGGGGGGACAAACAAACAAAAAAACCAACAGCAGGAGCAAAAAAAAAAAAAAACCAAACCAAACAAACAAACAAAACAAAACAAAACTGCAAGGCTGGCAAGAAGCAAAACCCACAAGTGGAAAACGGTTTTGTCACCCGTCCTATTGCAACAGTGGAGAGTTTTGTATATGTACCCCAGGATGAAGCCATTGGCTTAGTTAAAAAAGTAACGTATCCCTGTGTTGGCTGTCACTGGGACAGCTAGTGGAGGCTCCAGGAGCTTTGGTACGTTTCTCCTTAACCTGCCACAACGGAGATCTTATCTCTGTTCAGCCTACTTGCTGCTCCGGGCAAGCCTGAATGCCCTCTCCTTCTTTTTACTTCATCCCTACCAGCTTAGAATGATGCTCCTGTTCCTTAAGGGGGAGTAAAGAAAAGCATGTGGAACCACTAAGAGACATGCTGAAGAACTGCCGACTACAGAAACAAGCCTACCTTTGCCCTCTAAAGCCAACATCTCATACTATAAAGATGCCCCTTCCCCAAATACTTTTAGATGTATAAATAATGTAGTAAAAGGTGGAATGCAGCTTATAAAGAACGCATGCACTTAGAAATATAGTGCCCTGAATTTAATATCCAGCAACACAAGTAAATTAGCAAAAAACAATTAAGCATGTTATTTTTTTTTCAAAACTGCAGTACTGAAACCCATGCCTGTCTGCCTCTCCTGTGTTCTCTCCTGTTCTAGTATCCTTTCCTCATTGCATAGCTCTCTCCTAGAATAACTAATTTTTTTTAATATTCACCATTCCAGCATTTTACCTAAATACACCATTTTGAAGTCCTCTATATTATTAAAGCCACTACCTTTTCCAAGAAAATAACTTTTTAAATAATTAATAGTAGTATCTCTCACTTACAAAAAGGGTGTGTGTCACTTATACTTGTTAAGGTACATGGAATTAAAAAGAAGACCACCCCAGTCAAGAGATAAGGACAGCAACCCACCCACAAACCTTTTGACCCAAAATTTGTCCTGTCCACAAGAAATGAAGAGACAAAGATGGAGCAGAGACTGAGGGCACGGCCAACCCATAACTGGCCCAAATTGAGACCCATCCCATGGGCAGGCACCAATCCCTGACACCTTTATACTTCACACCTAGCACCACAGTCCTCAGAGATGCTCCACCCAGGGGCTCACTGAAACAGATGCAGAGAGCCACAGCCAAGCATCGGATGGAGCTGAGGGAGTTTTACGGAAGAGTTGGGGGAAGGATTCTGGGCCCCAGAGAGGATGGGAAATCCACCGGAAAATGAACAGAATCAACTACACTGGACCCATGGGTTCTCCAGGGACTGAACTACCAACCAAAGCGTGTACGCCTGCGGGCTGTGGATTCTGTTCTCCTAACAGAAAGGACTGCCTTGTCTGGCCTCAGTGGGAGAGGATTTGCCTAGCCCTGAAGAGACTTGATGTGCCAGGGTGGGAGAGATACAGAGGGGGATGGGGTGGGGGTGGGATCCACCCTCTCAGGGAAGAAAGGAAGGGGGAAGGGACTGTGTGAAGCGGGGACTGGGAGGAGGAGGGGCAGTGATCAGAATGTAAAGGGAATTTAATAATAAAAAGAAAAGACCCTATCTATATTCATGCTCATTTTCCCTTGCTAATTCAATTTTGTGGTTTTATTTGTTATTATCAGATTTTCCCTCCTATGCTCATTGCTGATCCAAGGAAATCCTAAGATGTTTATAGGTAGCAAAAGCAGGTACTCATGCAGCCTTCTCATCTGCGCCCTATTAATCTTCTGAGACAAGAACTGTTATCTCCTTCTACCACACCAAAGAAGAGAAGATGCTATTAGACTGATTTGTTTACGCTGCCAGGAAAAGGCAGAAACATAACCTTCAATCATATCTTCAGATTCCAAACCCAAGTTCCTAACCTCCATAGGCCATAAGGGACAAGGCTATTATCCAATGTGGAGGTTTCAAATATGTCCTGTAGCGAGGCGTGAGATTCCCTGCCTATAATCTCAGCCCTTGGGATGTTGATTCTGGAGGATACTGTGTTCAAGGTCAGCCTAGGGGTACATAATGAAATCCTGTACAAAATAATAAATTAAAACAAAAAACTGTAGGTCTGCGTGGGTCTATGTGTATGGGATGTGTCCTGTAAATTCACAATGATTACAGCTAAGAAACTGGGTTCAGCGACTCCGTTCTAACAATAAAATGAGCCAGAACTGATGCTAAATCTTTCAGCATAAGAAAACTTAAAATGCCCTAGAGCCAGGAGACTGAAACTTAAGCAGAGACCACAGAAAAATATTCCTTACTGGCTTGCTTCTGCTCAGCTAGAAAGTATTATTTTAAAAAGGAGGAGGAGGACGAGGAGGAGGACGAGGAGGAGGACGAGGAGGAGGAGGAGGAGG